>JAMQGT020010600.1:0-50233 GCA_024447675.2 Pterophyllum scalare
TTTACTGGCAAGGTGTCCAATTTATGATCTCTTATTGTGTTACCTGAAAATGACCCTGCCTGTTTGGCCCCATGTTCGGCCATTCTGGATATGTTTCAGCCAGTAGACTTGACCTTTTTAAAGAACATAGTTGAACACATGAAACCATCGGGCTCTCCTCATGATATTATTACCCCTTACTTTTATAAGGACGTCTTCTCTAGTATTGGGCACTCTATCCTCACCATTGTAAATAGTAGCCTGCTGTCAGGTGATGTTCCTGCGAGTTTTAAACACGCGGTGATACAGCCTCTTCTTAAGAAGCCGAGCCTTGACCAGACTGTCTTGGCTAATTTCAGGCCTATTTCCAAACTACCTTTTATATCCAAAATACTAGAAAAAAATGTCCTTTCTCAAATAAAGCCTTTTTTAGTCCAACACAACATTTTAGAGCCATTTCAATCTGGTTTTAAAGCTCAGCATAGTACCGAATCGGCCTTGGTAAGGGTTCTAAATGATGTTCTTAGGGCTAATGACTCTGGGAACTATGTCATTCTTGTGCTGTTAGACTTATCTGCCGCTTTTGATACAATAGACCACTGTATCTTATTGTCCTGTTTAAATACCCATGTTGGCTTTCATGGTACTGTTTTAAAATGGTTCGGTTCCTATTGGTCTGGCAGGTCTATATCTGTTAAACTAGCTGATGCAGAATCCTTACCTGCCCCATTATCTTGTGGGGTTCCTCAGGGCTCAATTCTTGGCCCACTGCTTTCTCTCTCTACTTGCTGCCTTTGGGCTCAATTCTGCGGAAGCATGGAATTTCCTTCCATCACTACGCAGATGACATTCAAATGTATATGTCCTTGAAGAGAGATGCCTCCTGGATTAAATCATTATTGCTATGTCTGGAGGACATTAAAGCATGGATGGCCCTTAATTTTTTAAGCTTTAATGAAAATAAAACAGAAGTGATAGTGTTCTGTCCGAGTAGCCTGCAGGATTCATCTAAAATTGACCTGGGACCCTTAGCCCCTTACTTAAAGCAGACTGTGTCTAACCTGGGCTTCAAGCTTGACTACGAACTGAAATTTGATCGCCAGGTTATTTCTCCTGTTTTGGCTTCTCTACACTGGCTACCAGTTCACTACAGAGTCTGTTTTAAAATTCTTTTATTTGTGTTCAAATGTCTTCATGGTCTAGCTCCATCGTACCTGTCTGAGCTAATTACTCCTTACACTGTATCTCCCAACTCGCTGCCTCAGATCAGCTGATCAGCTGCTACTTGAAGTCCCGAGATCTAAGTTAAAGCTCAGAGGCGATAGAGCTTTTAGCATTGCTGCCCCTATTTTATGGAATAATCTCCCTTTACATATCAGGAGTGCCCCGTCATTGTCAACTTTTAAAACTTCTTTAAAGACACATTTTTATTCACTGGCTTTTAGTATACTTTGAGATCTTATTAATTTTGTATTTGCTGTTTTTATTATTGTTGTTCTTATTATTTTTGCTCTTTTTCATTGTACAGCACTTTGTTGCAGTTGCTGTTTTTAAAGTGCTTTAAAAATGAATAAAGTAAAGTAAAGAATAAGAAGTTGCAAAATTTGGACCCATATAATAACTAGTTCTGGTTCCCTCCGGTACTTTGACTCTTTTCTGTCTTAGTTTAAATTGATGATGATTGAGTGCCAGCTCTCTGGAGCTGCAGCATTTTGCTCAAGAAGCGTTTTCAACATGAAAACAGTTTTGCATGTTTAAAATCTGTATTTGAGCTACTTCACACACAGATCATGAGATCAAATTTCAGAAAAAATGAGAGACTGCATAATGAAGTGTGTTTGTGTTCACATATTACTACATGGCATTAAATGAGATGGATACACATGTGGCCTGTTTGTGATAAATATTCATTAGGAGACTGCCATGGGTGTATTATATTACAATCAATCTCAGCAGGGATGGGGAAAAAAGATTTGAAAAGCTCAGAATCAGCCACACATGATGCAGCAGCCCTTTTGTTTTCTTTTTTTTTGAACATATGGAGATTTTTGAGTGTGAACTGAAAAAACTGAATGCTACATAATAATAAAAAAAAAAAATCAAGAAATTTTAGATACAACAGTTGCTACCAGATCTGCACCAGACACAGATTTGTTCCTGTTGCCACTACAGATGAAAAGGAATTGTTTTCTTGCTGGTGCTGAATTAAAATGACTGCAGGGCTGTTATCTGACTTTTGTATCGATGTCGGTTCACATCTGAGTCCCTCAGGATCAGAAATGGACACTTTTTTTGTTTTTGCTTGTCTCTACAAAGTGGTCCTCTTTCAGCTTAATGTTAAAGTGGATTTCTTCTGTTGCAGTATATTCTCTTTAATTTTTGTGTTTATGCAGCAGCAATTACTGCTGGCAGAAATTTACTTTAACCCCTATTTAGCAAAACTTGCCATTCAGTGGTTTGTACCTCAGTGCAATACAGCACTAAAGCAGTGTTTTGGGGGACTTAATTGCTAGTGATTAAAACTTTTTCAGTATCTGTGTCTTGCTAAGTTATCTTTTGATAACCTCATACATCCATCTTGACAACTCAATGGTTACTATAATGGTCCTTATAGTTTGCTCTAGTTTTCAGCTGTCCATGAAGGCTTGATTATAAAAGGTCTCTGCATAGCTTAGCCAGTCACACCAACCGGTGATTAGACATTTCCATCTATTGTCCGAGTGGCCTTGTTCGTTTGTTAGAAAGACAATAAAGATTTGAAATTTATAGTTAAGCCTTAAATAGTTACTATAGATGGTGTAAAAGATTGGTGTAGCTTCAAAAGTGAAGCCAGCGCACGCTTTAAGCATGCATTCACCATGTGGTGATACCTGTGCATGCAAAAAGACTTCCCGTGCCAAAGAAGTGCTGGAAAGTTTTTTTTGTTAACATTTTCCTGATGAGTTTATGGGCTCAGTTACTCATTGTAGTTCATGCTAAATACAGCATGAAGTTCATTTTGGAATTTTTTGTCGTTAGTTTAAAAAAAAAAAGGGGGGGGGTGTATGCAGATTATCCAGAGTATGCTCACTGGCTAATGACCCGTCAATCACAAGTCATTAGCCAATGGGCGTGTGATTTCAGTCACATTCATCCCTGGCAAGGGTGAAAATGCTCATCTTGAGGCTTCAGAGCAGGCCTTCACAACCCAGTGGGTGTCAAAACCATAGCTGCGTCCATCTCTTATACTGTCTATGGTATTACTGAAGAAAATCATTTGCAGGAGGGAGCTTTGGACATGGCTGCCCAATTAATCCTCTGTTCTGTCTGCTGTGATCAGTGTGATACTGTTTATAGAGCAAACACTTTTCTCAGTTTGCACCAGGGTTGCTTTCAAAACATGAGCTAGCTTTTGAAATGGTTATTACTCAGTTGGGCCCTCGTGTTAGTCATGTACTCCGGAAGAAAGTGCACATTTCTCCCTCTCCAAAATCCTTCTGTGCCATTCACATCTTCAGGGGTATTTCCTGACATTCAGCTTGGTACTGTTATCTTTGATATGGACCTGTCCTGTTGGCATTGTCAGCAAAACTTGGCAGGGACATGTGCTCTTAGTGGTGCCAATCTAAAGTGGATTATTGTGCAGCGGTGGTGATGAAAAGTAGCTTAGTGTTTACCCACCAGTGGAGATAAGGCCCTCCTTTTTCCTCTAGAGGGAAGTGACCACAGTTACACAGAGGCAGTCACACACTGCCTCTGTGTGAGACAGGTGAGGGAGCTTTTGATATGAAAGTCTACATGTTTAAGAATAGAGGAGTACCAGTTTAATAAAGTAATGGCTAATTAGCCAAGTAAGCAGCCATTACCCTCAGGCACAAGGATGACATGACATTAGTAAGCTGACGGGGCGTCTTGTGACTTTTTTTTTTTTTTTTTTTTGCGCCCAACAGAAGAGGAAGGGAGTATTGGTGAATGACAGTGACAAAGCAGTGGAGCCTGTGCTGTTTTTCCACAGTTCTTAGCTTTGACAGTTATGAACTGGACAAGAAGACAGCTGTAAATAAAGCCAAGAGAACTTGGGAGTACACCCTGAAGGAAAGTAATTACCACAGCTCTCTTCAGTCCGTGGAAATTCAGTCAGCCGTGGTTTTGTGGACTCTGTTCTTTAGACAGCTAACACACATATACACGCACGCACGCACACACACACACACACAAACAGACATCACTGAATGGACTGCAGCGGTATGGACGCTGGTTTCTCTTCTTTGCGCTCGGAGGCAGCAGGAGCCATGAGGACAGTGCTGGTGTCTGCTGAGAGCTTACAGCTTACTCTGAAGCCTGAGCTCAGTCAGGAAGAACGGTCACTCACACACACCAGCAGTAGCCCCAAGGAGTCACACAAAGCCGGGTACTGTAGTAAGATAACACAAGTTATTGGTTTTTTTTTGTAACACTGGACAGCTAAACACTTATGTTTTCTTTTAAATGGCTTTGAAAACTTTAGATGTATCAATCTTTAAAATGATGTCTATTTGGGAAAGGGGATGGAAACGAAATCTTTAGATTATTATTGCAATTATTTTCTTAAAATTAAGATTATTATATGAAAAGGTGTGAAAAGGATCTCAGCAACAATACAGTCTTTAACTTAATTGCGGTCTTTTAAACTTAGCAGTGTTTTAAAGTAGATTTAAATAAAGTTTTAAAACCTATAATGAATTAAAACTAAAGCCATTTTCACACATAAACGTTGGAAAAAGTTGAGCGATTCAGGTCTAAAAATTGTTGGAAGTTGTAGTTGTGTGCATCCTCTTCTTTTTCCCCTTACCTCTCGGGCAGATGTCTTTCCCTCCCTGAGCTCGGTGCCATTGTAAGTCTCTTCCTATTAAAAGTGAGTTCTTCCTTTCCACTGTCACACATTCTCACTTTTGGAAAGACTGCTTTGTATCGGTCAGTGTGCTGCCTTGATCTTATACTGGCACGATCAGCATCATGTGGACTTTGCACTAGGGATCTGGACAGTTAATGACTGTTTAAGGCTTGATCTGAATGCATCGGGCATTTGTGTTCCCAGACGCACCTCCGTTGGGTAATGTCTAGGTAAGTTTAGGGCTGCAGTGCATGCGTGGAAACGGCACACATACCATGCTAGCAGATCTGAAATATCAGTG
This sequence comes from Pterophyllum scalare, assembly GCA_024447675.2. Classification (NCBI taxonomy): domain Eukaryota; kingdom Metazoa; phylum Chordata; class Actinopteri; order Cichliformes; family Cichlidae; genus Pterophyllum; species Pterophyllum scalare. The sequence goes on from JAMQGT020010600.1 coordinate 5,133, forward strand.
ATTTTAATTAAAGGCTTGTTAACATGCTTATATTGCCGTTTAGGAATGTCACCGTTTGCCAATTATAATGACGTATAAAGTAAAGCTGAAGCTGTTGGGAATGTCATTAGTCACGTTTGCTCATCAGTGGTGTAAATTGTATTCAGGCAACTCAAGAACACATTGCTGCTACTTGTTTTGTATTACCTTTTTATGATACTTTATTCAGATACACTATATCTCAGAGGGCTTTATTTTACTGCTTTACTTACTTTAAATTTTAGATTTCACCATACCAAACAAAATCTGTCTGCAATATTGCAAAACTCATTTAAATACCCAAAACTTTGTGGTTCCAGCTTCTTCAAAGGGAAAAATTGCTCCTTTCGTTAATCCTTTTATTTCATCATAAAGTATTGTAAAGATTTCACTTCCTTTCTATCAGCACTGTGTATTTATCTACAAATCAAATCAGTCCATAATGAAATTAACCATTAACTGCAGTCCTGTTGCATTTTTCATACAAATAAAGAACTTAAGGTTTGAGCTTAATGATACGAAGTATCATGGCTTCATTGTTTTATCCTGTGAGACATTTCTGTGAAATAATTGGTATATGAATTCCCGAGTTATAGGTAAAATAGCGACCCTGACCTTTGGCCACCAAATTCTAATCAGGTCACGCCTAAATTCAATTGGATGTTTGCGCCAATTTTTTAAAAAATTTGCTCAAGGTTTTAATGACACATCATCTTCAGAATGGGCAGATCCACAGCTAAAAAAAACCAACCAAACAAAAAAAAACCACAATGCCTCTGTACCAGCAGTTGGTAATGTTTTACATCTGGATTGCAGTTCAAGACCCACGTTGTTGAGTCACTGCTGCTATATGTTGGCAACTCTGATTGGTTATAATTCATTTTGACCATTTTGGACAGGCACCAGGTGGATTCACACATCGACTTAAAATGTTCAAATAACTGAACAGAGCTGCACTGATTTTTCTTTCTTTTTTTTTTTTTGGCTTGCTTTCTGCCTCTCTGTGGAACAAACAGCCTGCTGTGTAGGTTGTTTTTGAGCAACAGTGCATGTTTGAATTAGTCAAGGAAATAACATTGTCATCATGTGAGTGCTGAGTGGCATCATTGTTGTGATGCTGCTGTGTTGTTGTTAAGGACACATTGCTGCTGCATTGCGAGCATGCAGCTAATCTACCTACATGAGCCTGTATGACTCTTGCATGTGTTCCCTGTAATTTGTGACACAGTCCTGTGTGCGCATGTTCTCTAACTGTGAAAGTGATGAGTAATCCCAGCAGTGCTGTCTTCTCTAGTGATGACCACAGTAAGACCACGACTGTCTTTTGTCCTCAGGAATGAAGACCTTAAAGAGATGCTGGAGAGCAACAAGGAGTCGCTTAAACTGGAGGCCATGAAGAGGATCGTAGGGGTGAGTGCATCATGGGAATCTACTGAAGCTTTTTAAGTAACAGAGTGGTTTTGTCTTTGTTCTCTTTGCTGCTGAGTTTAGAACTGGTAATAAAATTGTTTATTTTGATTTTTTTTTTTTCTTTCTTTCAGCTCATTGCCAAGGGCAAAAGTGCCTCCGAGTTGTTTCCTGCTGTGGTGAAGAATGTCGCGAGTAAAAACATTGAGGTATGACACTATTGAGAAATAACTCACAGAAAAGTGTCATTTCTACTTTATTTTTTCAATGTAGCTCACTGTTATGATTCATTTCATTCTCATGTGACGCAGCACGGGGCTTCGCAAAGCGTGATGTCCAAGAAGGAACTTCTTCGTACAGAACAATAGTTACATCATTTAGATCGAGTCCACTTTTCCTTAGTTAAGATTGTTTGCATCCACTTGAACGTTTTTAGTTAATGTTTCTACAGAAAGTAAAGCAGTTATATGGGGAAAAGGCCACAGCAGGGCCACACAGTAAGAACAAAGTCTCTGTTATAGAAATAAATACCTAATCATATGTGGCACTCTCTTTATTGGTAAGAGAAAAATCCATATGCTGTCCATCTCTGTTAGGTGTACTATATATATATATATATATATATTTTTTTTTTTTTTGCATGTTTGCAAAGTTGCACTGACCTCTGTGGCTTGCGCTATAAGGCACGACAAAACAAAAGCATCATTATGCAGCACTAATTAAAATTAGATTATTAGGGTATTTCCCAGTCCTACTTTGAGTCATAAATTGGTGCAGCAGCATAAAGATTCTGCAAGCTACTGTGAGCCTGCGTCAACATGCCACCGAATCCTGTGAGCCTTGGAAAACTTGTGCATAGCCTATTCCAGCGAATGGCCAAATATTAAGCACCAGCTCAAAAGGCGCCCCAGAGCCTGTGAATATTGATTAGCAGGAGCAGAATAATCAGGTAGCATGAGAGGCAGCATGTAAGCGGGGGAGGGGGATGGGGGGGTGGGCTCCGGCCAGGCACTGTGTGCGAGGCATGTAGCCGAAGCAACTCATGGCAGGGGTAGGGGAGCAGGTGGGTGGATGTAATTGGGAGAGAGAGCTCAGAGGCACATCTTCTCTCTCCTGCCTCATACACACCAGCTGCTAAAGTGGTGTGAAGTCTTGGTCTGTGCTTTCTCTCTCTCCTCAGTTTCTGCTCACCTACAGTATGTCTTGCTAAAAATGGCCTCTTATTTTGCTCCTGCCGTCATTCCCCTTTCTTCATGTCATCCTGAGCTACCCGGGAGCCCCACAATTAGGGCATGAGCATAACAGCACAAGAGCCTGCAGTTTAGTGATAGTGGCGTATGATTTCATATTGGCGCTCTTTGTTTTATTTATTGAATTTTACACTGAAATAATAAAAAAAATTCAATTTGAGACAGAGCAAGTTTCACCTGTACTGCCCTTAACTGCCAACTTAGCAGTTCAAAACGAAGTCTGTCGCATAGTTTGTGGTCACCGAAACGTGATCCATGAGGGCAGATGGGCTGTGTCTGCTTTTTTATAGTGAGTAATGCCATTACCTCCAGCAGTAATGGCTACAATGATGATTGAGAACTGTGGTGTGATGCCACAGGTCAATACTCGTTGCATTAGAAAGCATGGTGCTGATTACTAGCTAAAGCGCTTGGTGATTGTACCTAAAATGCAACCTTAGTCCTGACCTCCAGCTTGAACCAGATTATAAATTAAAAATAGTTCCTCTGGTAAATCATTTTTCATAACCCTTTCCTCCCAGTTGCATTGTCTCCAGCTTTATAGGAAAAAATTAGGTCAGTCTATTCTTCTTTCTGAATAGCTAATGTGACTCACCAGGCAAGCAACCTTTGACCTCTAGTTAAACTTGTCAGAATCGAGGACAAATATTATCTCAGGCTTTCCGCTGAGCGGAGAGCAGGTGTGGAAGCCAAAGCATAAGACTGTGGAGGCAAATATAAATACATGATGCAGCTCCTCTGCCTGAAACAAACCTCTACTGGGAGTGCAGATTTTGAAACTAAGACCCCCCCCCTTGGAATAATAAACTCAGATTTTCCCCATAGAAAAAACAATATGAAGGAAGGGAGACCCTTGTATTGTGCATGTTATGCTTTTTTCCTTTTCTTTTTTTTTCCTTTTTGTAGCCTCCAGTCAATGAAAATAAGCAGCATATCTTCTCATAAACCGGCTTAAAATTTCCAGCACAGCTGTTTTCTTGGTTGTGTCCATTTTTACTGCTATGATTTTACTTTTATATCGGTTTCATTTCATTGCTGGTTTGATGTCATTGTTTTTTGCAGCTTAAGAAGCTTGTGTATGTGTACCTGGTGAGGTATGCAGAGGAGCAGCAGGACTTGGCATTGCTGTCTATTAGTACATTCCAGCGGGCCCTTAAGGTAACATTCATATTTCCTGGATGTGGACAGATGCATTAATAATCAGAAGATGATAAACATGTTATGCCTTTTTTTTTCTTCTTTTTTTTCTCCCCCTCACATCTTTTCTGTTGGTTCTGAGAGGCATTTTTTTTGCTCTAGTAAATTGTCTCCTCACACACTGACACTTTGTTCCTGTGGCAGGACCCAAACCAGTTCATCCGGGCTAGTGCCCTGAGGGTTTTGTCCAGTATCCGTGTCCCCATTATTGTTCCCATTATGATGTTGGCCATCAAGGAGGCTGCAGCTGACCTGTCCCCATATGTGAGGAAGACTTCAGCACATGCTATCCAAAAGCTGTACAGGTAAGCCGCTGCACTTGTAAGCTTCTCTGGCTCGTCTTACTGCCTCATTCCCGAGCAGTGAACTGAGCAGTTAATGCAGTGAAGGTTAAGCAATGTTGGTATAAGGGGCTTTGCCCTGCTTTTATCTTTCTCTTATCTTAGTAGAACGTGCGTGTTTGATGCTGGCTGATGGTTCTTTACAAAGCCAGGCACAGTTTTATACTTCATCTGCACTGTTTTCAGTTTCTTGATGCTCTATGTACTGTGGACCTGCTATGCTTTTCCTTATTTTCTATCATATATAGGGTTGCAGTGACAGATGCTCATATTAAACATGGCAGAAGTTTCAAGTAATGCAATCAGTTGCTGTGACCCAAAAGTCCAGGGTTCAGACTGCTCTAAACGCTCTCTTTCAGACAGTTTTTTTTATACTCTTGGTTCTTTATGATGTCATAGGGAACAGATGTTCCTAATATGGTCATCTCAGGCACACAACTCTGGCCGTGAGCACAGCAACTCAACCCCCCACAGTTAAAACTTGCTCTTTGCAAAGGGCTGCCAATCACAGGAAAGCTGGTTTAGAGGTGGGGTTGCTTAAAAGCAGCAACTTGTTTCAGACTGAGGGTAAACTGAGCGGCCGTACCACGCTCCAGTGTAAGTAAGGATCATTGTGAACATGCAAAGCACTCTAGTAGCATCCAAAAAAAATAAAATAGTGGCACAATGGAACAAGAAAAACAGTGTTTCTGATATGGCTGCAACTAATGATTCTTGTAAGCTACCAATACTTTGTGTTTTTGTGTGTAATGTAAAAGAAAAAAAAACAACAGTGAAAGGTGCTCAGTTTTACTAAACAGAAAGATAGTACATGATTTATTCAACCAACAATCTAAAACTTCAAAATATTCAGTTCAGAGAAAATCAGCTTTAACCAGCAAATGATTTGAAGTTTTGGGCTACAAGATTTAATCAGTTATGAAAATAGTTGCTGATGAATTTTGTGTGGATCTAAGTGATCGTTGTTACTTTAATCTACAGCAGCTACACTCTTGTTAACACATTCGCAGTGTAACGTCGTGTGTTTTACATGTTAAAAATATGTGCGATGCGGATGTTTCACAATAGTCTATAGAGAAGCAGTGACTGACTGATGCAGGGAGTGGCTTTGGTTAAACACATACAGTACCATTCAAAAGTCTGGACACACTCACCCTGTAGCCAAACTTTTGACTGGTACTATACACAGACAGTTGATCCTAACACACAAACATCTTTGTATTCTGAGCACAATGGAGAGACATGATTTAATTTGTTAGTCCATATGTGAATAATTGCCATTCTTTAGCTGACAATTAGTTTCCAAGCTCTCTGCCTTTTGTCCTCAGCCTGGACCCAGATCAGAAGGAGCAGCTGATCGAAGTGATCGAGAAACTATTGAAAGACAAAAGCACGGTAAGTAGACACCGAGTGCCAGAGTGCTTCACAGTACACCTCCCATGATTGAGAATGAAGACCACCGGAGGGCGCCCCAGTCAAGCGGTTCTTCTCTTAGCTCTCCATCCTACAGCTCATTCGGCAATGCCACGGTTTGTTAACACCCACTTAAACCCACACATCTTCAGATGCTCCTTGTTAAGTGTCCATTTGGAAGGAATTTTCGCACTGATGCTAGTGTCAGCTTAATTTTCTCAAAGGCCAGCTTCTTCTTCTCCCCATCCACCCCCCACCCCTAAAATGGACCATAAGTGAGTTGGATTCTCAAATTCTGCATTTAGGCCGATCACAGACACAATGCAGAAGGCGCATTAGAAGTCAGCAGGCAGCGCATTAATTTGGCGGGGTCACAGTGAATACTAAGGGTGCTGAAATGCCAATTTCAAATATGTAGACACTGGCTGGAGAATGCAGTGGATTGTGTTTGCATGAGCAAATCATGCACAGTTTGTTATAATTATGTATGCACAGAGTATACCTACCATTACATAAACAAAGCAAAGTGGCTTAGGCCAAACGGGAATGGGGGGGTGGGGTGGCAAGCCCAGTACCAGATGCATAGCATATTTAGCCCCAGACGCTAACGAAGACAGATGACTTCTCCCTGTTGGAGCCCACATTGTGAGGCAGGGGACAGAGAGAGAGAGAGAGAGAGAGGACACTGTCATCACACAGACACACAAGCACATCAGTTGCTGATGAATGGTGAAAACCCTAAATACAGTGGATACTGAATAGCTTACAAGTGAGGTGATGCATTGGACGGTGCCATGTAGAATTCAGTCCCACAATAATGTCCCAGGGTTGAATCAGTGCCGTCAGAGGTTCTTTGGTGTGTTGAAATGTCAAGGACCACTCCTCTGCGCTTACACTCAAATATTAAAGTCATCCCCTCGATAACTGTTCTGTGCTGCCTCAAATAACTTTCTAGGATCCTTGTTAAGTGTGACAAAATAACCCAGTTGATGATGATGATGATGTCAGTTGTTGCATATATCAGCTGGATTTGTGAGACTACAGTGATTTAACAAAGTGATGCCTGGTTTGGTTTTGTTGTGAATCAGTGCCAGTGGATGCGCTTACTTTGAGATGGCAAAGCATTTTAATCCCTCATCTCTCTTATTAAGATAATGTCCCACATTTTTGACTGCTTCATGTTTACAAAAGTAAACGTGTGTCACAAAATATGTGTGGTCTAAAAACAAATGTGCTGATCTGTGGTTCATCCTTACTGAAATCTAAAAATTTATAAAATTAAACAGCAGATGTTGAAGACAATTTCAAAATAAAATACACTATTTTCATGCAATCGTTTCCAAACTTTTACCCTGCATAAGCAGGTTCGTCTTTTTACTCGCATATATCAAAATTTCAGATAACCTCAGCATTCGTAATGTGCACCACACAAACATTCTCTTTTCCTCACATTTATTTTATCGGGATATCCATACGAGGGACTAAGCTGGGCTAGCTCAGCTTTTGCTGCTTTGATTTCTCCCATCAAAAACACATCTGTTCTTTTTACAGAAGTACACTTCTAATTTTCGAGGCTGGCCTCTCAATAATGATGCTTGTAATACTGGGGAAATGTGGTCAAGAAGCCGAGATGCCCATCTCTCTTAATCTGTTAAGAACCTGTTTCAAAAGCAAAGGTCTAATTGATAAAGAAAATGTGGGCCACGTCCCAGTTAAGTGTCAGTTTCAGAGTAATGTAATGACTGGAAGTACTAAGCTATTATGAACAGTATTAGTGCTGCGATCTTATTTTGGAGGGAGGCACTGACAGCTTGTTATGGCAACAGCCAGTCTTCATGTACTGTGCTTGTCATTTGTTACTGGAAACTCCAGCCACCCTAAGCAGTATACACCAATAAAACATTAACTCTCTCTTATTTCTAACTTATCAGCACTTTTGTTTTTGCAATTTGTTTTTTTTATTATTATCTTGCACACACCTGCTCTTTCAGAAAGTGTATTGCTTGGTATTAGTCATAACTAATTATGGCTTAGATATGCATGAACTACTTTCTCAGCTTGAATATGACATAAATGTGTTTAGAAAAGGGCCCAATTCCCCAAATTGTAGTTGTCACGAGGTCACTATAAAGGTCACTATTACCTCTTAATTTTGCATAGAGGTTGCTCATCAGTTATCTGCAAATAAGTGGCTTTAAGCTGTTTAGCTGGTATCACAATGGTGTTAGTGGAAGAAGGAAGCATTTGGTTATTGTTCAGGCTATGGCATTGTCCTGGCCTCCTGACATTTACCTTTACAGATGTGCCTCTTTGGTTAAATGGCTGTGACACATGTGGGGGTGCTGCTTATAGGCAGGATGGTTTAACGAGAAAATGGGAAGGCTTGATGACAGAGACAACACAGGAGTTTGTGCAGCTGTTTTACCGTGATGGATCTATTATCCAGCCATTACAAGATAAATGATCGATCTCTCCCGTCCTCTCCCCCATGCACCTTCTGCAAAATTGAAATGAGAAGAGAAAGGAGGAGCAGTTGCGGGGGGGGGGGGGGAGTGGCAGTGGGGGACTGATGATTAGGGGCTAGGTGAGATGCCCATTAATTTAAGAGAAGAGGGAGGGAGGGAGGAGAAGAGAGCTAGGGAGAAGCGAGTGAAGGGAGGATAGGCCGACCCCACACCGGGCCATCAATCAAAAAGGCGCGCGTTGTCTCTGACGTGATGACCCAGCACTCTCTGCCTTTCTGGCACCCTAATTAGAATTCATAGCAAAATAGATGCAAGGAAACGGTTTGAGCCCTTCATAATTTTATAGGAAATTTATTGTTATTAGAAGAACCATTTGCTTAGTGTGATTTTTCCATTACCGGCTTGTCACGCAGGGTAGATAATATGGCCGAGGTAGGGGAGGAGGGGAGGTGTATGAACTCCATAGATTGGGGTGTCAGTTTTGTTGATGGTGCATGTAGTTTACCTTGGAGCTGTGTCTAATGGGGGAAGTTGGTAGAGAATGCACAAAGCCTTGCAGCAGGATCCACATGCTAAGGAGTGTTGACTGTAATAGCCTCGGAGACAGGAGAGGGTCAGGAGAACACAATACAGGCTCAAAAATCCATGTTCTAATCTACAGTAGAAAGCCTTTGGCACTGATGCTAAATGAAGGTTGCTGTAAAGCTCCTCACTTATACTAACTGTCAGAATATTGCTCTTTATTATTTGGGAAACAACTGTCATTATGGATAGTTTTCATTGGAACATTGTTCTGTACATTATAAAGACTGTACAAGTGGCTTAAATTCAAGTGGATTATTGTAACAGTGAAATGACTGGATTGAGCTGCTGTTATAGTTTTTAATGTTTTTGAGTGCTTTGGTGAGAAAATATCAGTGTTTCTTAGATTAAAGAACATAGATTAGATGAGCTTTGAGATGTGAGATAATACCAAGGTTCTAGCAGGTGATTTGATATTGCTGAGAGGACTGACCAAACACAAGAACCTCAGGTTTGTTAGGATTGACGTAGAGGAAATTTAAAGACTTATTTGTCGCCAAAATAAGTAAATGAATAAGTGGAAGAAGTTTAACTTCCTAAATGAGTGCCCCTTTAAGTCCACCAGGGAAAAAAAAAAAGCGGACTTATTCAAATAAAATAAAGGAGAGCTTCTGTGCTAGTGTGCTGTCAGTAGAAGAGGTGTGCCAAGGTTTGTATTAAAAAGCTATTTGTGTGCATGAACTCCTGAAAACTAAGCCAGGCGTGGGTGTCACCTGAGTAAAATGTGAAGAAGGCAAGATACATGATGGCCACTAACTAGCTGTGAATTCACCGGCCCGTTATCCGAGTCCTCGCATCAGTAAAATCAGAACACGGGGTTTTTAAAAAATTTTATTTAGAGAGCTGCCAGGTTAAATGTCTGATCCAACAGTGTCGTACATTTGCACTGCCCCTGTGACCTCCATGCCTAGAAAAGTTAATTGCTGGTGTGTGTGTGAATACCGCTACTGTTGGCCTTTAAGTACATTTATCCCTTGAATAGACGTAAAATTCCTGTGCGTCTTATCAAATATAACTTGATACAACTCTGTAGTATTGTAAAATGTGCGCGTTTGATCCTGCAGTAATTCATCCGTGTGTGTGTGTGTGTGTGTGAGTGAGAGACAGAGAGAGAGAGAATCTACAGACAGCAGCCAGGCACATGCACATCTCACACACTCTCACAATCAATGCAGGCTCATGACAGTGCTGATGGGTAAATGCTCTGGGTTCCCACAGGGCCACCAGGGGCCAGAAGGCTTTAATTGGGAAGACTGGATTCTGCTCCCTTTCTCTTCATCTTCACCTGCCTGTGATAATGCTGTTTGCATATTAATACACCACCATGTCACTCACTCAGCCTTGCAGTCAGTCAGCGAGGCAATAGGCAGTCGGGTAGTGGCGACGGTGGGGGGGCAACAGCCAAATGGGTTTTTTCCCTTTACCAATAAAGCGTAGTTGATTATTGGCTCTCTCAGCTGCTGCTTCCTCCTTGGCTTGCTTTCCCCATGAATTGAACATTTATGCTTGAGGAAAACACTCTTACTGATGGCTTTCTTTCAAATACACAGTCGTAGAAAACTTAACATTTTTAAGTGCAAACAATTTACTTTCAATTATCAACTAACTACTTACAGGATGAACTGTGTATTTTAATCAAAGCTGTAAATTGCCATTGCTTTTTTTGAAAGTGCAATTATAATAGTTTGTAACCAGGGTCACATCTGTTAACCAGTGTTTTATTTCTCTAGAGTTTGTATATATTACGGCTTGGTCAATTTGCTTAACAAAACAATTTGCTTAACAAATCCCCATTAACTTGCATGCTAAGAATGGAGAGAAATAAATGGAAAAAAACAAGTAAATGGAAAAAGCATTGTTCTTTGCTTTCCCTTCAATCCCTCCTGTAGCTGGTCGCTGGGAGTGTGGTCATGGCCTTCGAGGAGGTATGCCCAGATCGCATCGATCTGATCCACAAGAACTACAGGAAAACTCTGTAACCTGCTGGTGGATGTGGAGGAGTGGGGCCAGGTGGTCATCATCTCTATGCTGACCCGCTATGCCAGGACACAGTTCACCACTCCCTGGAAGGAGGTAAGGCTTGCATGGACCTAGATAATGCAGCAGCACCCATTCGTTTTTGGAATTCACAGATATTAATATTTTGACTGCTGCCATGTTTTTGGAGTCAGAAATGACTTGTCTGATAATGCCATTAAAAATTCTGAACCATGAGCATAAACACAGTCCAGCAGAGAGTCGGCTACAGCTCTGCCTGTGTCAGCACACCTGTCAAAGTGGCCGTGCCCTTGACTTGAAGCCTTACAGAGAATCATCCCAGTACAATTGTTAAGGAAGCTATAGAGCTATAACTATAGATGCAAAAACTGCTAAGGTGGAGTCACTGACCAAGCAGCACCCTCTGGTGCTAAAGAAAGAAAAAAAAAGCTTTTCAGCCATTTTCAGTTTAGATTTATGTGCAAATTTTGTTGGTAATACATCTCTACAGATGCAGGGGTTGCTTCTTGATTCATGCATTTAAGTAATTGTTTCTCTGAAAAAAAAAATTTCACTTAAGTATAAGACCTTACAGTGTGCCACTCAATTTTCTTCACACAAATAGGAGACCAGTGTTCATTCAGCTTGAGGGCTGGGCATTTTTAGCTCCCAACAATCCAATACAAAACATTTATTTTTCCTGCATTAGAGGGGTCCTTTTATTGAAATAGTTTTGTGCATTAATGTGATGTACTCTGCTTGTGTTTCAGGGTGCTGAGTTTGAGGAGAATAAAGCCTTCTATGACTCTGACTCTGAGGAGAAAAAAGACCAGACAGAACCAAAGCCTTACGTCATGGATCCGGATCACAGACTGCTGCTCAGGAACACCAAACCTCTGCTGCAGAGCAGGAACACTGCTGTGAGTCCCTCAAACACAGACATGTACAAAGTGACACACATTCAGGTTTAACCCTGAGTTTTCATGGTTGCAAAGGTGGCTCACTTCTTATCGGGTTACATTGCCATGGTAACTCATGCTCCGTCAATGAGAATCTGTATCTCTGATTGATTAGCATCAGTGAGAGATGCAGAGATGCAGACTGTGGTGCAGAGTCAGGCGTGTATCTTCACAGTAATTTGCTAACAAACAGGGGAGGGAACTTTATTTCCCTGCTTTGGTTTTCATCTGCAGTCTATTTTTTTTTTAAAGCATTTTCATTGGTCTATAGTTATATGCCAATGTAGGGCTAGTTTCACAAATATAGTTTAGACTGTTCTTCAGAGACCCAGCCAGTAAACATATGGCAACCAATCAGGTGAGGGGAAGTCCCATTCATGCAGGCATAGACACCGGGCAGTGACAGTTCCCTCCAATCCATAGTCAACACAACAACACCTAAAGCTTGCACTTATTAACCTTCTATGAAATTTCCAAGTATTTTATTTTTACATGCTCTCTGATGGTTTAAACACTGCCAGGGCTGCAGCTGAAAGAATATGGCTCAGAAAATGTTTTACTCACTGTAAGTAGATGCAAAATTGTATTTATAGTCAGATGCACCAATTCCTTAATGATGTGCAGTGATACTGTTAAATCCTATAATTCGACCACTCAAAGTGCTTTACACTACAAGCTACACTCACACATTATTACAGCCCTTTTTCTGTCACATTGCTGCAGTTTGCTTGCCACTCTATTCTTGCAAACTCCCAGGTTGCTAGTTTTGGAGACTAACCTCAGTGCTGATAAGAGCCTTCTTATCATCAGATTTTCACTGCACCGATTATTGTGGTCTAAACAATTCACTTTGGTTATATTAATATTATTCTGATGTGAAAATGTCGGAAACGACCGAACAAGTCAGCCAAACTCATCTTTACTTTTGTTTTTCTATTTTTTTGTAAGGATATTTAACGAGTTGTTAACCGTAGCTGTTACAAAGCTGTACAAAAATAATATTTACACATGTGTATATATTCTTCTAGTTCCAGTGGACCTGTCCATGTCTGTGGCTGTTTATATGATTACACCACTTCTTTTATGTCACTGTGTTTGACAAACACTGGATTGACTTTTTGAGAGTAATATCCACCAGTAAACCAGAGTTTTGATGTCAGCGTAAGAGGAGGAGGATGATGAGGATAAGGAGGTTATATCTTGGGTATGCAGTACAGGCCTCAGCTATTTTTTAAGATCATTTTAATAGAATCGGCATACACCTTAAATAAAGTTGATGGAATTAGTTTATTAAGGTGTGGGAGACATTGTCTCTTTCTGCCCATTGCCTACTGAACACATAAGCTAATGTTGTTGTAACCCTGGACAGACACACTTACCTGCAACAATGCAATAATAGTAATACACATGGTACATTCGCTCAAATAAGTTCAGCACACACAGACCCAAGAATACCTGTCTTAGTGCGCCACACAAGCCTGAATAAAAGATAAAAACCAGAGTGAGTGCAGGTCTCCATCATCCTGGAGCCTCAAGGTCTCTGTCGCTGTGTAGCAGCGGGAGGAAAAATGCTCCCAAATGAAAGTGTTGATTAAAATGTGACATGCTGTGTCTTTACTCACGACAACACAGTGACATCCTCAATCTTCATAGACGCCTGAACCCTCTCACAGCGCCTGCAACGACGGACACACGTCCTCCTGCTATTTAAAGCTCCGCTGAAAAATTACTTTTAGTCTCTTTGCGAGTGCCGGTTATTTTAGCATGAGGAGACCGATAGCATCGTACTGAAGTTGGTGTAAAAATAATAGAACTGAGAAATCTAAGCAAAGTAAAAAGTCTGTTTTAATAAGATAATTGAATCTACCTATTGTCCTTATGTGTTGATACATTTTTAGGTAGTGATGGCTGTTGCTCAGCTTTACTGGCATCTGGCTCCTAAACACGAAGTCAATATCGTCACCAAATCATTGGTCCGGTTACTGAGAAGCCACAGGTAAAAAAAAACAAAAAACGAACACTTTATATATATTTACATTGCATGTGCCTATTTAATTCTTTTGCTTTTGAGTGTGATGATTTCCTTCTAGTTCACTGTTAGAATATGTGTCCATGTCTGAATGTGCGGTCTTCTTGCTCTTGTGTGCAGAGAAGTGCAGTACATTGTGCTTCAGAACATCGCCACTATGTCCATTCAGAGGAAGGTGAGTGCTCATGGATAACAGAAGGATGAGGGTGTGCAGGGCTCATGCGGCCTGTGTATTAACAAGAGTTGTCTTCAAACAGGGAATGCTTTGAGCCCTTCATTAAGAGTTTCTATGTGAGATCTTACAGATGCCGCACATATCAAAACACTAAAGGTAGCCACTGTTTTATTTTCTGCATTACCTGCATAGAGCTCAAATAAGGATAAGGATTTCAGGCCTTTTTGACCTTTTTGAACCCAACAACAATCACCTTGCCCTTATGATTTTTACAGTTGGAGATCCTGACCAATCTAGCTAATGAAGCTAACATCTCCACAATTCTGAGAGAATTTCAGGTTTGTTTGTCTGTTTTCTTCATGTACAATGATAAGATGTGGTATCTACTTTGAGATTCTGGATGTTACATATGATCGTTGTTTTAGACCTATGTGAAGAGTCAGGACAAGGCGTTTGCAGCAGCTACAATTCAGGCCATCGGCAGGTGTGCACCAACATCGCCGAGGTGGCAGACACTTGTCTCAACGGTCTGGTGCTGCTGCTTTCTAACCGAGACGGTAAAATGCTTTCACTGGATAGTTGTTTGAATAGATCTCTGCACTTTCAGCGTGTCATTAGAAGTGTTGGATCTGTCCAGTTTTGTGAAGACACTGTTTTGGTTCTGCAGAGACCGTGGTGGCCGAGAGCATTGTGGTCATCAAAGAAGCTGCTGCAGACTCAGCCGACTCAGCACAGTGACATCATCAAACACATGGCCAAGCTCTTTGATAACGTCACTGTACGATTCATCATCGAGTTACTTGTGAAAGTCATCACCGAAGCATTGTGTTTGAAATAACATTGTGACGGTTGCTACTCTTTCTCTCCATTATATCACCCTCAACTGCAGGTTCCCATGGCCCGAGCCAGCATCCTGTGGCTGATGGGCGAGTACTGTGAGAAGGTGCCAAAGATTGCACCTGATGTACTCCGCAAGATGGCAAAGACTTTCACAGCAGAGGAGGATATTGTGAAGCTGCAGACTGTCAACCTAGCTGCCAAACTCTACCTGACCAACTCTAAGCAGGTACAAAATAAGACACTAAGAACAAAATCAAGACACTTTGTGTGTGTGTTAACACTTCCTGCAACTCCCAGCTAAATGGCCATTTGAAATGCAGAGCAGTGAGACAGTTTTAATGTAATGGTGCAGCTCCGTGTCTGCAGATCCACTGAGTTAGATGGAGTGATATTGGTGTCTGAGCTGAGTTTATGAGCTCGAATGCTGCCTTCTCAAACGAGCACATTATTACACCTCTTGCTCCTTGTAAATGATGAAGACAATGCAGTAAAAGACAGTGCAGTAAGATAGGGTGATATTGCTGGTGTTATGAAAGCAGCAGTTTTTGTGTCCACTGAAATAATTTGTAGTGCTTCTTCTCCCTGTGCTGGGTAAGACAAGGAGGCTTTGAAATAAGGGGCAAGGCTTTTTGGGGAAAGAAAAGGGGGTGCAGGAGATGCCTGTAGATGAGGGGCAGTCAGTACGGCAGTCACATTTGCTTCTCGTGCAGTTCAGCTGTTTGCAGATATCAATTAAAGGTTTCATTAATTTTGCCTGTGTTAATAATGCCTTGTGTATCACATCCTATTTCTCAAACGTCTCCACAAGACTCTTTATGGACGACCTAGAGTCCGTTTATATAACGGTTCTTTACATTTTATATCAAATTCATCGTCCCGTCACTGTGTAATTTATGATCTATTTTCTTGGCTTCAGGAGACATCTGTATTTTAATAATTCCAAACTCTGTAGACTCCCTGAATATCTGTTTCTCCTTTCACTTGGCAACAGCTGTTATGTTGATATGGTCTATAGGGTACCCAGCTTTGCTCTTGTATTCTCCTGTTTTGTGTCTTAGTCATGCAATAACCTCTAGAACACGCTGAAGCCGAGTGTTTTTTGTTTCCCTGGAAGAGTTCAAACTCTGCAGTGCAAAGTGCAGTTGCTACTCCTGAACTGGCTTTTGTGTTTTCGTGTTTCCTTTATGTTGTTGTTCCGTGTCATTTTCTTTGTTATGCTTGACTTTTTCCAATTTTCAAACCTTCTAATGGTTACGTAAATGTTAACTAAAGTATTGAAAATCCTTTGGTCCCCAGACCAAGCTGCTGACCCAGTACATCCTGAACCTCGGCAAATATGACCAGAACTACGATATCAGAGACCGAACGCGGTTCATACGACAGCTGATAGTGCCCAACGAGAAGAGCGGCGCCCTCAGCAAGTACGCTCGACGCATTTTACTGGCCCCCAAACCAGCTCCGGTGCTCGAGTCTGCCTTTAAAGGTACTTTAAAATACCTTTACATTTTGAGATTAAATTTCATTCCTCTCCTGTGTCTCTGAGAATCACTGAATACATATTAGCCACTCATCTATTTCAAGCCTAGTGGCTCTATTTCCAGCAGTATGCAAAGTTGATTCAGGCTGAGGTTTTATTATTCTGCTGTGTGTGAAGGGCAGTTGGGTCAGAAACCTTTACCTCAGACTAATGAGATGGGTAAATTATTGAGCTATTGCTAACCTTTTCCCGACTTTCTCATTTAGCTGTCTTTTCTTTCTCCCCCCGACATCAGAGAAAAGCTGCCTTCTACAACATTAAAATTCAAACTCAGTTTGCACTTACTGGATGTTTATAAATGTGTTAACCACTTCTGTCATTCTTAATATTCAGAAGTAGTCTTCTTTTTTTTCTTTTTAAAGCACAGCACACCTCTGAAAGCACAGACACTGATTGTCTTCTTGCGCTGACCTTTGGCAAGACAGAACAGGGAATGTGAACATGTGCTTGCATAGACACATAGAGGTGACAGTAAAGAACACAGTGAGGTTATTACACACACACACACACTCATTTGTTTTTTGTTTTTTTTTTGGTACTTTCAGATCGTGACCGTTTCCAGCTGGGGACCCTCTCCCACAGCCTTAACCTTAAGGCCACTGGGTACCAGGAGCTCCCAGACTGGCCAGCTGTTGCTCCCGACCAGTCTGTGAGAAATGTGGAGATTGTTGAACCAGTAAGAAGTCCACCTTCCTTCTACTCCCCTCATCATAGTTGCTATTAAAGATGTGTGAAGAAAAACATGAATCGGTGGAGCCTTCCCACTGTTGATGTTGACTTTTGGACCAGCCAGCAGCAGACCGAATGTGCAACCTCACTGACTCGTGCAGTGCGTTAACTTGCTGTTAAAAATACTAAAGTGTGATCACACTGATCACCCTAGGGGAGAAAAATGATTAACCACATATCATTACCTACAAATTATTAGTAAATAATTAAATGCAAGTCAGCAAAAGATTCCTGGTTTCAACTTCTCGTAGTTAAATATATGCTGAAATCTGACTCAAGACAGTTTCTTCGCTTCTAGGCTCTCTGTTAACATTACACACTTTTAAAGATTCATAAAGATACATTTCATTTTACCAAAGCAATGCTTCATTATCAGTAAGTTCAAAACAAAATTTAAAGAGCTTTTTTTTTTTTTTTTTTTGAGGGATATTGATTCAGCATTTTCTCTCAGCTCAAGCTTTATCATTGTTACTTTGTAGCAGCTAACGGGTGTCTCTAATAATTGATTACTTTAAGGAAATCTTAGTGGAGTGACCGCCAGTTACACAGTATGCAGAATTTGAACATCTTGGTTATTTGTTGGAATCGGTGAAAGTCTGAATTACAAGTCTTGAATGCTGTAACTCATCCATCTTCCCTCTACTGTGCCCATTTAGCTGAGAGAGTGGGCACCGA
Organism: Pterophyllum scalare; assembly: GCA_024447675.2. Taxonomy (NCBI): domain Eukaryota; kingdom Metazoa; phylum Chordata; class Actinopteri; order Cichliformes; family Cichlidae; genus Pterophyllum; species Pterophyllum scalare. The sequence continues at coordinate 22,727 of JAMQGT020010600.1, forward strand.
TAGTTGGGAAGGCCAAACAGCCTAAATCTGATGACAAGTTCTACTCGGATGATGAAGACAAAGAAGAGGAAGGATCTGACAGCAGTGCCAGTGAAAGTGAAGACAGCGACAGCAGCAGCAGTGAAGGTTTGCTTCTTTATGTCCAATTTAAAGTATAAATGGTTTTGTCCTTTTATGAGATTTTATGAGATGGAGTTAATGTTGCACTGGAGTTCTCAGCTGATGTAATTACACCATTTAGGTAATACGGACGCAGCTTCTGGGTCTGAAAAGCTAATGCTAAGTGCCTTAAATGTGCAATCTTTTTAATAATTGATACCTGTGGCTGTAAAAAGACATCCCATCCCATCCTAGAGAAGTCTTTGAGGAAACAGCTTTTGGACCTGACAATTAATGTTTTGAGTGACTCATTTCAGGTCATATTACACTGAACATTCTGAAAATATCCAAAATTGACTTAAAGGGGCGTTATGCAGGATATGCTCGTTGGCTCATCTTCGCCAGCTCATCCAGCTATGAATATATACCATATTAAAAACTGCTAATTGAATGTCAGTACATTGAGTGGCTGCTGCTGAAGAAATTGAGACCGTAAATAATATGAAAGTTAATCTAAGAAAAGAATAAAGGCTTGAATTCACCGATTTGTCTCATTTGATGTGTACACTGTCCATGTGTCTGCACAGAATCAGGCAGCGAGAGCGAGGAGGAGAGCAGTGAAGAGTCAGAGAAGACCTCCAGTGATTCTGGAAGAGCTCCAGTGGGTCTGAAAAGAGCTCCAGTGAATCCGAATCAGATCAAAGAAGAAGAAAAAGACCAAGAAAGCACTGCAGAAGAAGAGCAAGCCTGCAGCTGCTGACAGGTACGCTGAAATCCCTGCTGAAAGCATAATTTTTCTTCCCTGCAAATGCAGCGGGTCCAGGTGTTGCCTGCTTCTTTCTCTTATTCTCTTCCTGACTTTGCTAATTAGACAGGTGTGTGTTTGCCAGAAGCGCCAGCAACGTACTCAGCAACAAATGTGCCCATAATTCTGCTGCATTCAAACAACCTCCATCTGTTCAGAGATTCAGCTGTTTATATCATCTACGTGGCAGTCCACTTGCTGTTATAGTTCCTTCTGTTCAGTTGCAGTTTTTCTCCCCTAAATCCCCTCAGACTTGATATGTCAGGAAAATTTAAGCGCATTATTCCTGCCAGATTTATGTACATTAACAACTATAGCATGGATATAGGATGCAAAATTTGACCATCATCCTGAAACATTTTTGGTCAAATTGAATGCGATTACATCGGGATTTCAATGCGTCCTTGTGAGCTGGATGGATATGCTGACAAGCTGTACAGGCTCCCTTTTTTTATGGACATCTGAGTAAATGTTGATAGGTTTGTTAGCGGCCATTGCATTGTTTTTCTTGACTTGCGTTCATGACATGCATGGCCGTTTTTAAAAATTTTTTTTTAAATTTAAGCTGCATGATTAGCTGTGTCCTTAAATACTTATTGTAATAGTGGAAACCTCAGATCTTTAGCAAGGTTGCTAGTTAAGTGTAGTTGGTCACCAGTAGCCTGTTACCCATCTGTTAAAGTTGAGCTTATGTGCTCTTAAACGTGATGATCTTTGCATCAGGCCACACTGTGTTTAATTCTATTGCAGCTTATTAGGCAAATGAATACATATATGATCATACCGATGAGCTAGAAAATTGATGCACAATATTAATAGTTTTATATTACTCAAGATCATATAAGTAGTGAAATTAGCATGCGTAGGTCCTCATAGAAAAACAAACCCAGTGAAGGTTATTTAGTCCAGAGACTAAATCTAATTTTAAGCCAGTTTTTAAAGTGATGTCTCTGAACAGTTTAATAGAGTTTTCTGTCTTTAGGAGAGTCACATAGGAAAGAATAACCTCATACCAACTTTTTTGCCATGCACACCTGTTGTACTCGGTATACACCATCCCTCACAAACACACACAGACACACTCAGGCTGACAGCACTGCTGGAATATTGTTAGTCTGAGTTCCATTAACAAGCTAATCAATGAGAATTTTCCTCTAGTAGCGTAACCCACATTTACATGGCTAATGGATAATGACTTTTGATTGGTCATTTAACAGCCCGGTGTTACCAGTGAATGAGATTTGAGTCATTACTACTGAATATGCTCACGTACACTCCTCCTACACACTAGCAAATTTAGTTTCTTATGCACTCTACTTCACTCGCTCACGAACACACAAACTCACACCGAATGTACCTGATTTCACTGTGTGACAGACCGCCGGCTGACCCTGTTCTCTCCATTAGAGAGTGTAATTAGAGCAACTCACCCCAGTGCTCAAACACACACAAACACGCGCACACACACATACACACGGTAATTAGAGCAGCTCACCCCAGTGCTTCCACAACAAACACAGCATAATGCCCTCATTATGGCCCAGTCATTTCAGGCAGGGCCTAATCAGGCCCACAGTGATTTATATCACTTTTTCCTGTTCGCAGCAAATGAAATCTGTAGGCCAAATTAATACTGGCTTTTCATCATCGCCCAAGTTAAAAAGCCAGTTACCGTCACAATTCCCCTCATTAATTTAACGGCTGAAAATCCCAGGCAGGCGGAGTAAACACTCATTATCAGGACAAATTGAAAAGGGACAGCAAGAGTGAAAGAGAGAGGAGAAAGATGGAAAAAATCTTTTTGAGTAAATGCAGCATTGAATTAACTTCACAAACAAAAAACAGATTGATCTTTGGTGTGCTAATCGGGGCTGAGCTTAAGAGTTGGGTGAAAAAGAGGAAAACAATACGACCAAGTTTGTTTTGCCTGCTGGTTCCCGGACTGTGTGCTTAGATTATTTTTGAGTGGAAATATGTTTCACCTTTAAGAAATAATCGGATGGTATTATGTTGTTGTTTTGTTTTTTTGAATGCATGTCTCATATTTGTGATGACTGAGCTCGTTTTTGTGTTTCTTCCAGTGACTCAGATGAAAATGGACCTGTAGGCCAAGCTAGCAGCTCATCATCTGAAAGCTCCACGGACTCGGAGTCGGACTCTGAGGATGACTCCGGATCAGACTCACCCACACCACAGAAGAAGACCGATGCGAAGGCGAAGCCCAAGGTGATGTTACAATTCGGGGCATTGAGAGTATTTCGATTAAACTGAGACCAGAGTTCCTAACTTTGAGATTACAGACGCCAACAGCGTTAGTGCAAGTGTGCCAAAAATACAATGCATTGCTTAGCTTTTTCCAACTATGGTGCCATCTCAGGTTGTTTGCAATTCAGTGATCAGGTATGTGACTTCAGGTTCACACAGAAAGCAACACAATGAGTGATTTATAGATTATTGTGCTACAAAAATATCCCTAACCCCTAGAACTACTTTCTATTTTTTAAGGATATTGTGAGCTTATACAGTGTTTTCATGAAAACGTATGCATTTAATGGGGAAAAATGTGATTGTCGGTCTGTATGTGCTGTCTCTCTTGTTAGCTGGATTAGACAGACCTGGGAGAGTTGAGCATACTACTGCTCAAACACAGCACATAATAAGTATGTTGAATAAAATCTAAAACAAAAGGTATTTTTGAAAAATATGTCTTAAACTAAATAATTTACATTTTAATGCAGTGTTAGTCCTCAGCTCGGGCTCCTGTCCTGTTTTCGATAAAGCTGGATCAGGTGACGCTTCTTAGGTGTTTTTTTTTCCTCTCATGTAGTTTGTGTTTTGTCTCATTTGTTGTTGGTGATCTCTTTATGCCCCTCTTCACTGTTTTTGATTTTTCTTTTTTCTTCGCTTCGTTCCGTTTACCTCTAATTGGTTGTGTCTGATGCCTTTTCCTCCCCACTGTTACCTAGTTGCTTGCTCTTGTGGGATCATAAGATCACTGGAAATCTCTCAGTAACACTGCCATGTCTTCACCTTACAATGTAGAGTGCTTCAGGACTCAAACTGGCACTATGAATTGAATAGATTTGAATTGAACTCGATATAATGTTGATATAAAACAATACAGGAAAATGCACCTTTTTCACGTAATGTTCTTCAATGCATCATATCTAAACCAATATAAAGGATGATATTAGGATAATGGCCCTGCTTTGTTCAGCTCTCTAAATATTAATGTGCAGTTCTCTCAGCTAGTTGTTGTTCTGTAGTTCCCTGATTGCTGAGAGCTTCTAAATCAGGATTTATATCTAGGGACATGATTTGGCTCCATTGTACCACCTTTATGTTTTCCCTTAAAGCCTTTCATTTGCCCCCTTTCAGCCCTCACAATCTTTTTCTTACCTGTTTTGCTCATCACATTATTTCTTGCCCTCCTTTTGCTTTTCTGCACTATGAAATTCTCATTTCATACACTTTGTCATTTGGGCATGGCTTATGAATTATGCATCTCTACCTTTCTTTCTACACCTCTCTCTCTGTCTCTCTTGCTCTATCACACCGCCCTTTAGTAACAAGGTTTCCGTCTCTATTACCACCACCAAGCGTCAGTCGGAGAAATGTGATACAGATACGGCCTCTAACTTTATGGTTTGTTTTCACTCACATTCCTTACTCGTCCCCCCGTCTGCTCAGGCTGGGCTACGCAGAGTGGAATTTTATGGTTCTTTATGCAGTGTGACTGGTGCCAAGTTGGTTAGGAGGGTATGAAGAAAGAGTGATATGTTTAAACACTGTTTTACTGGGGCTTTTGTAGTGCAAGCTTCAGTTCATGCTAGTCAACATCATACATGCCCGACTCAGTCGCGCAGGGTGGTGTGTAGCGGTTGTGACACAAAATCATGTGTAACCCGGTCACTGAAAATTCCAGACATGTTACACACAAATGCAGAACACCTGCTGTTTGTTGGGGGGGATTAATCTGTTCAGAGACGCTGTCAGTGAAACTGAAATATTTCAACATCTGAGCGGCGTGCTCACACCATTTCACTACTTCTGTTTTCTACTTCTGCTCTTCACGAATGTGAGTGGCTCACAATTACATTGTTCTGCTTCCTTTTTAGGTGGCAGTGAACTCCAAAAAGGAAGTCTCTTTGCTGGATCTAGATGACTGTGAGTTTACCTGTAATTTCTGCTTGCATAAACCTTGTTAATAAGAGCAGGAGGGTCCACAAAAATAGCTCTGTTTGTTTTATTTCACCACCCCTGAAGTGGTAAACAGACAAAGCTGATGAAGTCCTAGTGAGGAGAGTTGAATTGTTCCAGATAACGTTTGAGCGGTTTTGTGCAGGTTTTCCCGACGTTACGTTGGACTTTGTAGTCAAAGCTTAAATACTTGGAGCATGTGTGGACCAATGAGCAACCTCCTCAGCTGAGAAACAAAGCCAAGGCAGAAGTGCCAAAAACTGCAGTTCAGTTCAGTCCCCATACTCTCCCATGTTATAATGCCCAGCTTTGCAGCATTAAAAAGCATGTTTACAACCTGGTACAAAAAAAGTTTTTTATTCATATAAATGGTTTCCCACCCCATAAACAAGTCTGAGTCAGGGGAATGTATTTATAACTTGTCCATCTGGATAATTGAATTAGGTGTCCCAACACATGCAGCGGTGAGCATACCTTTAGCCTTTTTGAATCTTGAATACATAAATAGGAAAAACATTAAAGAATGAACTGAGCTTAGGCTGTACTGGTAATAACATGATCTGCATCATAGTATCGAATAAGTAAAGTATTGAATAAGTCACTTTGGTACACAGCATTTTGTGCAAGTTCTCTTTGGTAGCGTTAATAAGCTTGAAGTTGTTGTTTTTGGTCTCTGCTTTCTTTGGGTTCTTCAGTTTCTCCTGCACCCACCAACTCACCAAAGCCTTCAGTCTTTTCTCAAAGCCTGCTGTCCGACCTCGAAGGCCTCTCTCTCTCCAACGTCTCCTCCACCATCCAGGTTAGTACACGCGTGTGTCTGCGTATTAGAGGCACACACGCTGACATTTCCCCCGTCAGCGTGTGTTGAGAGTCAGTCGTTCCTTTCTGTCTGACATTGACTGTACAGCAGAGCAGTGTATGAGATGGTGAAATGAGCCTCACTCCCTTGTGGAACATTTCTGCTCCAGACACCAACTATTGACCTTTTCTGCCTTGTTATATTTATAGCTGGGCAGGATGGTACAACAGCTCTCGCTGTTTCCTGTATCTCTTATAGTCTGTCTTTCTCACCCTTGCTGTCTTTTGCTCTTCCACACCCTTGAACTCTATTTCTGCGTCTCATCTCTGAGTCCATCCCCCTCCGTTTCTCTCCACCTCTCTCGCTCTCCTCTCTCTCCTCCTCCTCTGTCACCTTCCATATCTCTCTGTCAGATGTTGTGTCCCTCGTGTCTTCACGTTGTGTATATCTGATGGTTGACCTTTCCCAGTGTGACGGCTCGTTTCTCTCCTCAGTATGTGAGCGACTCTGCATGTCTGTGTGTTTTGTATCGTGTCTCCCCCTGGGAAGAAAATGTCCAGACTATTCTTTCTGCTGTTGCTGTGTCTATTTTGTGTCACACAGCCGGCTCCCTTCTTTGAAGATATCACAGCAGAAGGTTAGAATTTAATTGGATTAGATTAGTTTTGTTGTTTGTGGGCTGTAAGTAATTATTGTTTTACATCATGAGATCTTGATTACTCATAAGGACATTTTAACATCACAGTATAAGGTTTTGGTGTGTCTACACCTTGCTTTTGACAAATACATTACAGTCCATCAATAAGCTGTTGAGTATTTTCATTTTCAGTTAATAAAATGCTTATATAAAATAATAGTTGTATATTTTATGATTTTGATATCTAGTTCCACTTATTGTTTGCTTCACTACTATATAAGAAAATAAGGACTGGCTTCATCCTCAAAGGCAACACAGTTGTACAGTCGAGGCTTTTCCCCTCATTACTTATCATTGATACTGTATCCCATTGCTCTTCTTCTAACTGGTTGATGCTTGCTATTGCTACCTTTGCCAAAAGTGACCTCAAAACTGCTTTAGTGTCATTTCAGCTTGTCATGCATCTCTCTGTTTTTGTAAGCCGATGAGCACGGTGCAGCGCGGCCAGCACTACCAGGTTGAAGACGTGTACATGATTGTGTCAGTCTCTACCGCGATTTCAAAGATGCATCAGTATGGGAGCTCTGAAATTCTCAGGTTTTATTGAATGCCAGTGGGGGAAAAAATGAGACATTCTGGAGAATTAAAAAAACAAAGCCTCAGCAGTTGTTTTGCTTCCTATTTTAACTTCTTCTGCTCCTGTATAGTGCTTTACTGCACCTGATGGAGAGGTTTATTTTCTGAGTGGTGACACCTATCGTTCAAGAGAAGATTGCAGCGCACCTCTGGCAGACCCTCAAGCACCAGTATAAATAGTGACATCACAGTTGGCATGCAACACAGTCAACATGGTGACCATAAGCAAGGCATAAATTGTCTGCATTTGTAAGCAAAACGCACCAAATATTAATTATTTGGCTACAAAAGTGAACCCAAGAGTCTTCTGGCACTAATAGCATCTGAGGAACTGAAGACCAAGTGGATTGCTATGATTTGAAACCAATAATCAAGGACCAGGTCTGAGTTACTAGGCTTTCATGTTATTTATTTATTTATTTATTGCTAATCTTAGATTGCTTTTTGTTAACATTCTCTGATGGTACGCGTGAAAACTGAATGGCTATGATAAGAAGTAATTGTGCAGTGTAGTGACTTCTGAAATTTAAAGCTGTATGGATAAACACTGCAGCTTTGCAGTTCTGTTACAAGTCAGCAAGTCCCTCTGGGCCACTCAGAGCAGACTGGGATTTCTGGGAATGGTAGTCTTAAAAGAAATAGAGCTAATGCAGAGGGTGGAGAGGTGTTACTGCAACGTACAGTATGAGACAAATGATGCCCTTTTTTTTTTTTTTCCATTTAAGCCTAGAAACGCAGTGGACCCACACAATTCCACACATGTAAATGAGCTTAGTTTGGGCTCTTTAAAGAAGCTTTAAAAGTAACTTTAGGTCTGTCTTAACTTATTGTACACCCGATGTTGATAAGTGTGTCTGTGTGCCCACTCCCACCTATCTGAATGGCCTCTGCTGCTGTATATAGCCTTGTGGTGAGTTGGTCTGTATTCTAAGTCTGCCCGTCAGTCCTGCCCGCCTGTCAGTCAGTATGATTGACAGCTGCTCTCAGGCCAGCATTTATGCAGCACAAGTCTTGTTAGCCAATCTCTCCTCCTCAGGTGAAGGCCAGGGAGTAATAGAGAATAGAAATGCAGATTAGAACAGGGAACTTTTTGCACATCAACATCTGATTTAGAGTCAATTCTATGCATAAATACATGATGGGCAACGGGATTCATAGACAAGGGTAAATAACCTCACCTTTACTCACGCATGCCCCTCCCCATGCATGCTCTTCAACAACAGCTCTTTCCCCCATACACACACACACACACGCTGGCCCCAGTGTCATTTCTATTTCTCAGCAATCTGCCCACAGAGGCAGCGAGTCTGTCTCAGCTGAGCGCTCGGGCCTTTTTAGAGAATTACTGCATGGTTATCAAAGGCATTTAGATTAACCCTGGCCACTGTCTTTGACCCACCTCCTCTTCTGTCTCGTCCTCCTCTCCTCAGTTTCTGCATGCTACCGCTCTCTCTAATAACATTTTGACATTAGGATCTCTCACAAATGCCTCTTAAATCCCCCACCATCCCACCTCACCCCCAAACCTCTTCCGACCGCTGTCCGTGTGTGCGGCGGGGTGGCTGAGGCTGATAACTTTTCATTCATAATTAGCAGTCAGCGAATGGGGCTGCGTTGGGGGGAAATTGAACTGTCAGCGGCGGGGCGCGGGGCGTTTGACCCCATCACGCCCAGAGGGGGCCATCATAATTTGTTCATTTGGTGTCCATCAGGCGGACGCCGGCTCACCCCCTCCTCCTCCCTCGCCTCCTTCCTCACCCTTCTGACCTCCCCATAGTGGGCGCTCTGGGTTCACATCTAATTATGAATCAGCAAAAGGACCTCGAGCGCCACGAATATAGAAGCTCCTGCCCTCCAAACCTCCTGCTGCCACTCAAACTGCAGAGATTGCTCCTTAAATAGGAATAAATGCCCACACGGAAACAGCCAGTTAGTGCAGCCAGCAGGTAGTTTGGGAAATGTTTGTATTTTAATGCAACTGTTTCAGCTGTTTGCTTATTAATTAGTTAGTTTTGGGTGCAGATTTTTATCTCAAGGCATTCGTATTTGTATACAAGCATTTTATCTTTTCTATCCACTTCCATTTGCTGGGATTTGTGCTTTTCTGAAGTGATCGAGGTTATGAATTTGTTCTAGCAAAACACTGATTTTACGCTACATTGCCAAAAGTATTGGCTCCTTTGCCTTCACACACATATGAACTTGAGTGACATCTCATTCTTAATCCATAGGGTTTAATGTGAAGTTGGCCAACCCTTTGCAGCTATAAAAGCTTCAACTATTTTGGGAAGGCTTTCCACAAGGTTTAGGTGTGTCTTTACAGGAATTTTTGACCATTCTTCCATTAGCACACTGATGTTGGATGAGAAGGCCTGGCTCACAGTCTCCACTCCAATTCATCCCAGAGGTGTTCTATCAGGTTGAGGTCAGGACTCAGTGCAGCTCAGTCAAGTTCTTCCACACCAAACTCGCTCATCCATGTCTTTATGGACCTGCTTTGTGCACTGGTGTGCAGTCATGTTGGAACAGGAAGGGGCCATCCCCAAACTGTTCCCACAAAGTTGGGAGCATGAAATTGTCCAAAATGTCTTGGTGTGCTGAAGCATTAAGAGTTCCTTTAACTGGAACTAAGGGGCCAAGCCCAACTCATGAAAATCACTCCCACACCATAATCCCCCCCTCCACCAAACTTTACACTCGGCACAATGCAGTCAGAGAAGTACCGTTCTCCTGGCAACCACAAAACCCAGAATCATCCATCGGATTGCCAGACGGACGGTGCAATTTATCACTCAAGAGAACATGTCTCCACTGCTCTAGAGTCCAGTGAGGGTGTGTTTTACACCACTGCATCCAACACTTTGCATCATGCGTGCTGATGTAAGACTTGGATGCAGCTGCTCGACCATGAAAACAAATTCCATGAAACTCTTTGCACACTGTTTTTGAGCTAATCTGAAGGCCACATGAAGTCTGGAGGTCTGTAGTGATTGACTGTGGAAAATTGGTGACTCTGCACATGATGCACCTCAGCATCCGCTGACCCCCACTCTGTGAATTTAAATTTTTTTTGGATGATTTTTTTTTTCCCCAACCTATTTTTTCCTATCATGTTGTGGATGAGTTGTTGAGAATGACCCATTCTTTCACAAATGTTTATAGAAGCAGTCTGCCTGCCTCAGCGCTTGGTTTTCTAGTCTTACTAACTATAGCCTCAGACTACAACTCACGTTTTTCATACACTTAAAGCACTTCGTCTACCTCACATAGCGTTGGTTATTTCAACTGACAATTAACCTAGCATGTGTGTCGCTTCAGGAGAAAGCTGAAGTAGCCACAGAGCCTGGGGTTTGAACCAGGAACCTTCTTCCTGTGAGGCAATGGTGCTAATCACTGCATCACCCTGCCACCCACAAATAGTACTGTCCCACAAGACCGTTTGAGACAGTCTGACAAACACAGACATAAAGGAGAGGAGAGCAGAGCAGATGTGCAGTAACTTGGTATGATGGCAAGTTTGGTTGTCTTTTAACTCAGTTTTAAGATTACAGAGTCCAGCAGTGCTTTGCAGGAGTAGAGTGTTTGGTTGACAAGTTTATTTGAACAAGAGTGACATGAAGCGGAAGAAGCACAAAAAAAAAAAAAAAATCCAAAAAGGACAAATGTAAAGCACATGCAGTGGTTGCAGTGGATTGTGTTTTAAATACTTGGTTCCACTACAAAAAAAGTTATTAGCCCATTCTGTCTTCTCTGCAGCAGGAACACAAAAAAGAGCCCACATTGCCATTTGTTGCCGTAGGCAAGATAAAAGATGGATGTGTCTTTGTGCCTGGCTAAACAAAAGCTTTGCATAGCACCAACACACAAATATGTTAATGTTAGCTTTTATTGTGAAGTCAGTCTGGCCAAATTATTTCTTCCTGTGAATGATAATGTCCATTCTTGGAAAATATCCAAGTATATTTGGGTTATTTCCTTATTTCTGTTGGTATTCTTTGGTCCTGATCCAAGTATCTGTGAAAGTTGGACCTTTTAAAGTGTGTAATTAAACTGCATGCTTTAATCCTCGTATTTGGCTCTGAGTAGAGCTGAAATGATTCTCTGATTATAATAAGTCGTCAAAAAAAGGTTTCAGCACACAATTTTAATAGTGCCGCTATTAAATGTGAACTTCTGCTTTCATAGTCTTCAATTCTAGTATTTTGATTTGATTATTGTCCAATATATTAAGTATTAATGCAGAAAAGAATCCGTTGCTGTTGAACATCTGTTAAATATCATGCTAATGCTAAGTGTTGACAGGCTGTTAACACCACTTGGAAAACTAGATGAAGGACACCTCTGTTTCTGAATAACAGTCTTCTATTATTGCTAATAGTCTTTAATGGAAATTTTCAAAATTAATCATTTTAGAATACCTAATTTACTGACAAATTGGCATAAATGAACTAACCTCTGTCTATATGCGCTAGAGAGACTTCTTGTTACATTAAAGTAGTTTTAGGAGGCTGTAGTAACATTTATTTAATTCAATTTGCAGTCAAGGTCTTTGTGACGGCCCTCAATTAATTGTCATCTCCTGACTGAAGGGAACAATTAGGCTCTAAAGTCAAACACATGTCCCTCACCTTAATCCTCACAACTCTTGTAGAGCATAATGGAATCCGGTGTCTGAAAAACAGAAATGGATTTTCAATATATGCCCATACATCTCTGTACGCCGTACAGCGCTTTCTTTGAAATTGGCCTTCTAATACACGCAGCACAAGGCTGCCCGGCTCTGGTTAGCCCTTTTGAATATGTCAGCGGGATTTTCAGGTCATTTGCCAAAGAGGATGCTGGGAACGTGTCGTCCGGGTTCTGAAGGTGACTGGTGTCTGTGTCATCCATCACGGGAGCTTCCTTTAAGTTGATGCATAATAGAGCCTCTCAATCAACTTCCTCGCTCATTGTCACCTCCCTCCTTCCTGTCCAAGGTGGAGACTGAGAGCCAAGCCCGAAGAGGGGGGGGGAACCAAAAAGGCTGACAGAGAAGTCAAGGTTACATTCCTCTCCTCTTCTTATTTACACTTGAGGTGTTATGGGCTTGCACTGTATAAGAGGACAACAATGGATGGAAGGGTGAAGCGGCTTGCGTGGGCACTTGTGTCAGGCTTTAACTGTCCGCTGTGTCAAATTGGTGATAATAAGCAGTTTGAAACCCTGTCCTATCGCTGTCCGTCCCTCTTGTCGCCGCCGCCTGCTCGGGGCGAGGCGACAAACAGGACCTTGAAGCAGGATGTGTCTGTCAGGGAGGTAAATCTCTGTTGTGATGGGGTGGCAAACATTACGGCAAGCTTTATCGACACGGACTGCTCTGACACATCCAGAAGTGGCCCGGTAAATTTGCAGGCTGGCGGTGGCGTGACGGGCGCTTGTGGGGGCAGAGCGGCGTTGCAGCACAGCAGCAAATGTTTGTTTGACCTCCTTGAGAGACGCGGGTCTGGGCACAAGAGACGCTGCTTGCCTGTCAAGAGGCTGAGGGTGATGGTGTTGTTGATAGAGATGGTGTTGTTTCTATCAGTGGTTATGAATTTGTAGATATTGGTGGCAATAAAACACATAAATGGCCAAAAGCCTTTTTGTTTATAAACTATTGAAGATTTAAATATTTGGCAACAATTCACAGATGCTGTACTTAATACTAGTGTATTTGAAACCTGTTATCAGCAATAGGTTGTTAAAGGTCAGATTTTACTCTGAAGTTAACTTTTGGAGGTACCTTTTGGAGGGGGCTTTTTTTGAGCCTTTCTTTGTTTCTGGAATATGTTATGTTGGATGATCTTATTCAGTGTTCCAGAATTAAAAAAGAATGAGGTCAGTGTTTTTACATTTATCTGAGTGAGCTAACAGCACATGCTTCAGACTGTTTTGGTTTCTACTCTTGTGCCAACATGACATCAGCTTGGCATGGATTTACTTGCATGGGCATTTCAGGCACTGCCAGAGCTCACAGGCACTGGGTTCTCTTTTTAGACATCCAATCAAGAGAAAGTGAAATTTCAGGGGGTACAGACCTTAAGGGGCATCCACCCAGGAAGCAATTTGCTCATCACGCATTATTTCGTAGCTGGCTGTTGGTTGCTATAGTGGACATTTTCCAGGCTCTGGTTGCCTGAGTAACCTTCTAATGTATTTACCACCCTGTTATGTCATTCAGTAGTGAGCAGAAAATCTCAACTCTGGTCCCACCTGCTTTGTGTCCCCAGTGGTTACTTCACCCATCTTTATTTGAAGTTGCTGAATGTCATTGACTTGCTTTGCTTCCTGTGTGAATACCCCTTTAAAGAGACCAGAGCTAATAGCTAACCTTAGAGTTTGTCTGAATCTACCATACTCCTGAGTTGGATAAAGCTGTTATTTGTGTAGTTTTTGAAATAATATTTTTCAGCCTTGCAGATTTATTTATTCATTTATTAATTAATAAATGAATAAATTAAAAGCACAGGTTTCACACTGCTGTCAACACTTGGTTTCAGACAGTTTTTTCAAACTTTGGCTTTGCATGATGTCAGAGAGGGAATATGCTTAATGGGGTCATCTGAGGCGCACAGCCTTGGTTAAAGGGAGAGGAACTGAGAAGGTTGCTTCAAGCAGTAGAAAACCTGAAGGGCTGCTTGAAGGCATAGTTTAAGTTTAATAAAGATTATTCTGTGCTGTGAATCATGCAAAGCTGCTCTGTAGAGTCCAGGTATGGAGAATATGGAGTTGGAAGTGAGTGTAATGGGTCCCCTTTAAAGAAGACTTTGATGCAAAGCAGCTCACAATTTTATTGGTGTTTTTTGGTTTTTCGTGAAATTCATCCAAACTTTTGGACTTTTTGCTTTTCAGCATGTTGCTACAAGAATACGGTGATGGTGTCTGATCTCTTCTGATGTCTTTCTTGAAAGTGAGCGCATTCAAACTCGTGTCAGCAGCTCTCGCTATATGTCAAAGCGATTCTTCATCCTCACACGGCACATGACAAGGCGACCGGCGCCTTTTCCATTTCTCACCCAACTGAGAGCATGCTGGCAGTGTGCGCAGCTTTAATAAAACAATGCACGCTGACACAACTCAACACGATGCGCCCGCCTGTTTCCACAGTTTCCTGGTATTATATTCCTGGGCATATTCGATTAGCTCATATAGCTGAAACACCTCGCTTCATCATTTATTTACTGGATCTGTTTTTCCTGCCGCTGCTGCTTTTTTCTTTTTTTTTCATGAATATTTTTCTTTTTCTTGTGATGTGTTTTGAGTTTTTCTTTTGAGTTTTTATCACTCTCAGGTGCTAAATAGATTTTTTTTTTTTTAAGTCTCTGTACTCATTATGATTTGCACCAGAATGACATGCATCTGTTTAGGCTCTGTGCTGGTGTGCGAGTGTATTCAGGTGCTAATTGTTTCAGAGGGTGTGAAAAGGCTATATCTGTCTCCTGTTTTTAATTAGTGCCGTCATTCCAGACAGAAGAACCTTTGACTTTTATTGACTGTTAAACTACTGAAAGCTGTCATACTTTTGATATGTTTTTTAACTTTGCATTTCTGACATAAATACAGGAGAGGTGTGTCTGGTGTTTCTGTGCATGATGTTTTTTTTTTTGTTTGTTTTTTTTAAACATCATTCACAGTGGGTTTGTGTAGCACTGTTAGCTGATTAGCTGATTATTAGCTGATCTGTCTTCTCTTTGGAGAGCATCAAAAAAAACCCAAGCCTCAGCCCCACTAGCTGTGAACAATATTTATTCAAGTAACAAAATTTTTAGGTTTAAAAAAATAGACCACCATCCTCCCTTCCTTTCATTTCTGTGTCTCTTTAAAGTTAATGCTGTTTTCTTTCTCTGAAAAGGTAAAAGCCCCTTTAAAAGGCCAGCGAATGGCACGTTTGGCCCGTGCGGGCACTCGTGTTTCTTTTCATTAGAGGTTGTTTTTATTCAGCCTGGTTTGACTGAGCATCCAGCCCATTTTCATCTAACTGGGCTGATTGGGGGCTTTTTTTTTTTTTAAAGCGCTCCTCTTTATCCTACAGAGTTAATAAAAGGAGGTTTGGGGTGGGGGACTTAGCAGCCAAGACTTGGTCCCACTTCTCTGCCTTTTGGCTGCTGATTGGATGAAATAAATTGCATGAATATAGGTGATGGGCAGACTTAGGATTCTTGCATTAATTTAGCATCCTGTGTGGATGCATTTGCCCTGTAATGCACAAAGCGTAGCTGGTATTGTGTTGATTCGGAAAGCTCTGCGCGGTTGAGTAATCTGCTGCATTTGCTGTTTTTTATCATCTGCTGTTCTATCCAGCAAGCTTTAGTTCAACCTACTCCAAACTGCAGTTTATTTCTCTAATAATCAGTTTGTATGATTCTTGTGTCAGCACTGTTTGTTTCCTCAAAATGACTCCAAAAAACCACACACACACACACATTTAGAACCCGTGGTATTTAACTAACTTTAATATGTCCTTCCACTGTAGGTCACTACTTCATCTTTTGGCCCTTTGAAAACCTACGAGCTGCTTCACCATATGACAGGAAAAGGTCTGTCAGCCAAGTACCATTTCCCCAGGCAGCCATGTTTGTACCAGCCCAGCATGGTTGCAGTGCAGGTCATACTGACCAACAGCTCAGACCACGCCCTGGAGGAGATCCACATAGGAGAGCGGAGCCCTGCAAGCCTGAACATCCACTGCTTTAACACCATTGGTGAGTGATTTAAGTGTTATACTCATAAACACTCCACAGTGGGTCATCAAAGAACCCAGTGAATGGTAAACACATTATTTATATTTAAGCAGGATAGTTCATGTTCAGCATGATCTTAAATTAGACAGTCATAGATTTACAGCATTGCTAACAAAAGAAAAATGTGAAGTTTATGAGATTCTGTGATTCTTCTAAAATTTAAAAGAATATTTTCCAAAGAATGGTGATAAATTTCTAAGGAATCTAGATCTTTAAGGATTTCTCTAGTGATACTGTGACTTTTATTCATTTTAATCTCTGTGTATAAAAACACACAAAAAGTCATATATTGCTTCAGTTTGTGTATATGGCTTTCAGACTTGTATAGTGTGCATTTTAACAGAGTAATGTCTCAAATGATAATGATCTTTGCAGCACTTGACTGCATTTGTTATTTAAGCTGCCACATTTTAGAAACATTTATAACTTCCTGCTCCTCCGACCAAACATCTACAGTTTGGTGCTAATGATGTATCATCACCTGATGTTTTCTCCCTTAACTTGCTTTGTTGTCCTTCTGTAAGCTGTTATTTAGTTGCTGATGAGCAAGACTTCCTTCTACTAATGCAAGAGTACAGCAGTCAGAAGGTGTGCATTTCCAGGGATTTTACTGTGAAAAGTAAGGACAGGAAGAAGCCCTTTTCTCACGCGCAAAACAAATCTGTGGTGCAGATTTTGCCTCGTGTTTGAGTGGCAGCGATAATAAGAGCTGTTTGAATTCTGCAGATACTAGGGAAGGTGCTTCAGTGCTTCCTTTATTACCTCTTTTATTCATGGCGACGACTGTTCATGAAAACATAAAACTGACAATGTGGTGCCCATCGCATTGATCCTTATTATAAGTGCATCTTCTATTTCTGTAACTGTTGATCTGTTTTGACTTTTCAACAAGAGTCCGTTAGGCCCACGGGTGAACTGTGAATATTGCACTGCTGTAATAATATTGGCTTGCTGTCAAGTGTAGATGAAGAAGGTAGTTTTTTTAAAAATTTTTATAAGCTCTCTAAATCAAGATTATCAGCGATATTATTTGATCAAAGTGTGTTTAAGGTGCAGTTTGTGTTAGTGATGTCCGTTGTTGTATTTTCGGCCTGACAGCAACACAGTAAGTACACATGGGGTGGAGTCAGATGCACAATTTGTAGTCTGGACATTTTAGTTTCAATATGGTAGATCTCCACCACCACATTAAGGAGTCAGTGTAAGTATAGTCAGATTCTCTGCACACCACTCTTCTTTTCCTAAGTCCTGATAAATTCTTCTTCACACCTTTTCTCGACCTCATGACGTTTTCCATTGAGGTGAAGGCAAAGTGAGGCAGGAGGTCATTTTTAGGATCAGCCAGTTATCCATGATGGGAGAGGGAGAAGGGAAAATTCCACTTTTAACATTACGCACTCTAAGTTTAAGCAAAGTTTAGTTTAGTTGGTACTGGTTTTCTGATTTCTTTATTTACATAATCTTATTTTCTTACTTTAAGTTATTTTCCTGAACAGCTGCTTTCCTTTCAGTCTGAGTTGAGGCCTCCTCAAGCCTGACCGTAGTTCAACCAGTAGCCCTCTTTGTGTTACTGCAACACGTTCCCTGCATCGTTTTCTCTCTCTGTCTTCTATGTGAGGTTGGACAGCTGATGTGCTGCTTCACTTTTAAATCTTTGGTCAGTGATTGTGTCTCTAGTATTAACCAACAAGACTTTTAAATCAGAACAGCTTTAGATATTTTTCATGTTGTGTAAACTCATTTCCAAGGTTTTTTTTTCGTGCTGTTTTATATCATGCCACATTATAAAAGATGCGAAGTACTATTTATATCACTGAGTCCTTAAATAATACTGTGGCAGCAGTGTAGGCGGTAAGGTCTTTGTTTTTCACTCAGCGGGTTGACTACTGGTCTAGTGTCTGGATAGTGACTTGAAGGAATTCCCTCATCCTCGGTCTAATGTGTAAGGTCACTGCTGATCGTTCAGTGACTTTTTGCAGTTTCTGCAATTGTGATTGTATTCACAAACTGATATTAATAGATGTCATTAAAAAAATTGTAAACAAAAAAACAATCTGATCAGCAAAGGGCACTGTCTCATGCCCCCAACAGTTAACGTCACCTCAGCAAATCCTTTTTCTTGTGCATCAATCATTACAAACAAACATACACTCACTGTTATTGCCCTCACACACTCTTGTATGATGGCTACACTCAGTATGATAGACTTTTTCCCATTTGTGTACAGACACACAGAGAACTGATGTGCATTCAAGCATGTTAAAACTGTCAATTCCTGGGGATTGATTGGGCATTGAAGGAACTCGAGCAGCCAAACAGTGTCTAACTCAGATCGACTGAGCATGGATATTGTAAGTGGGCGGCTCGACTTAGTTTGGATAAGTTTACAGACAACCCTTAATGTGTGGTGAGAAAAATACATGACACAGAGTTTGTATTTAATATGAAATCTTGCCCTTTGGGTATAAGGTACATTACTTTCTGCTGCTCATCACACGTGAGTAGTATTTATGATTTGTTCACCGTTTACGTTCTCCGACGCATTCCTAAACCAGTTGACAGCGTTCTTGTTAATTCCTTTGGAACAGTTAATTGCTTGTAGGTTTCCTGATATGGCCAAACATTAATTATCCCCCCAGACAGTGAAAGATATACATCTCTCTGCATAAATTTTAAAAAAAAAGGTAATATTTAAATGGAATTTTCTTCCTGTAGGCCTTTCCTAAGTAATTACTACGAAGTTATATGAACAGGTCCAGCTTTAGACAAGCCCCTCAAACACGCATAGGTGCTGTGGAAGGGTAACAAAGGTTGGTCTCAGGCCTTCTGTAATTTCTTCCTGTTGATGCCCTTTCTTGTGATATGGGATCAAACTGGGAAGTGAGGCAGCTAATGTTAGCTGGCTTTAGCTCTGGTTTTGGAATTGTGACATAATTGCTTAGTGACACTAGAGTTAAAAATTAGATGGCAGTCTCCTTGTGACCAGGAAAAATCGGTGGATGCTGGTTATTGAATTTAAATTTTTAGCTGTCGGAGACCGGTTGCAAATAGTTGTGGGGACCAGCTGGTCACACAGGGATTGAGCGTGTAACACCTTCATGCTCTTGGGGACCATTGTGATCGCAGGTGTGTTGGTGGGCGGCAATCGGTCTTCAGACGAGGTCAACAACTGCAAACAGATTGCATGTAATTGCCAACTGGACCCCATTCAGTTGCAAACTGACGGCAGACTGACTCCATCTTATTGCCGTTTTATAAACCCTTTACATGAGTTTGAGCCCGTTTATAAAAAGCTGGATTGGAGGAGAGTCTATGATGGCTCTGTTTTCACAGGGTTTCCACTTGCTCCTCTCTTCTGTCTGTTGAAAGAGTTATACAGAGAAACAGCCCTGCTCCACAGAGAGAGAAACATAGGCCGAGCAGGGAGGCATGGAGGATGTTTCTGTCTCTCTGTGTTCTTCTCATCGTTAACCTCCCGCTCCTCCTCCTCCTCCTCCAGCAACTCCTCACATTCAGCTGTCCGGATTCACTCTTCAGCATTTTTGGCTTTGCTTAACTCTCTTCTGTCTCCCTCGCCCCATCTCTCTCGGTGTCGATGCTCTCGTTGACAAGCCTGTTGTTTTGGAAATATGCTAGTCCTTCATGCTCCTTTCTTTTTTTCCTTTTAAACTGAGGCTGAGGTGTGTGGAATGAGATTGAAGGATAGATTTCTCACACACGGTGGCCTTGCTTTGTGAAGTAGAAAACACAAGTGGTGTAGATGCCTGTCTGTTCCACTCTGCTGCTGCCCCACCTCCCCCTCCTCCACCCTCCCCGCACTGCACACTGTGCCCTTGTCACTCACTCTTCCTTTTCTCCTCTCGTCTTTCCTCCCCTCTTTTCATTCTCAGAGCGCTTGGAGCCAGGGGCCTCTGTGACTGTATCCATGGGCATTGACTTCAGCGACTCGACACAAGCGGCCAACTTCCAGTTGTGGTAAGACAACCTGACATCCACTCATATTCGGTCAGGTGCGCCCCCCTCCCCCCAGGCCTTCAGTTGTACATCTTCTTCACAACCTTTTTTCTGTTCCTGTTCATCATCACAGCACCCTTACATGTCTCTCTTTTTTGTTTCTTGTTTCTTTTTCCTTTCTTATCTGTTCTTTGTTAATTTTCTTTTTCCTACCTGCTCTGTGCCAGCACTCCCAGGTGAGACATCAGCCAAAATTGATCACAGTTCGCTGGAATAACAATTATTCTTCCAGTAATCAGCCCGAGCCCAATCAACCTGCTGAATGCCATTGGCACAGCTGCGCGGCCGATCAATAACCTTATCAGAAAATCTGTTTGAGATTGGGGGTATGGGGGTGGGGGGGGAGATCAATGTGGCCCAAAATGCCATTCACACAGAGAAACATTTCATACACAAACCAGGCATACATACAGGCGAGTGCACAGAACAGTTATGTGTTTAAATTCAGTTGCAGAGCAGAAAGCGTTTGCAAGCATCCGGTTTTACTCTGTGAATAAGTCAGTTACTACTGTGGTGTGTGTTTCTCCTTCCTCAGCACCAAGGAGGACCAGTTCAGTGTTTCCATCCAACCTGCTGTAGGAGAGCTGTTAATGCCCAGCACCATGGCAGAACAGGACTTCTGCAAGGAGCAAGGTGAGTTACATGTGACTCAAAGATCAGCGTCAAATGAAGAGAAAGTGTCTTCTGCTTTTTTGTGCCTTTGGTGTTCTGATGGGTTAGTTAGGATTCAAACATCTTAGAAAAGCGAGTTTAAACCATCAACACCAGATTTCTGCTGGGTTTAAAAAAAAAGAAGAAGAAAAAAGTCATTCACTAATCAGCATTTCCTTCTCTTTGTTATTAGAGGACAGTGCTTTCTTCTGCGGGGCACTTAACGGTATTTCCAGCACATGCAAACACCTGTAGAAGTACATGCTGTTATAGCTATTGAGACTGGAGAGTGTACTCATATCTGAGCCATCAGTGTGCTCTTAAGTGCTTCCTAAACGCTGCGCCTGCATTAATTAAGTTTCATTCACTGTGTTTTTCCCACCCATGAGTGCCTCTGAACTGCATCAGACAAAAGGATAAAAAAACAAAAAACAAGTTGCTTTCAGGACCATTTTCTCTCTAACAAATTCATCTTTCTATAAACCAAACGAGTGAAGTTTAATTCTTACAGTAATAGGTTTTTAATATATTTGTCTCTTTCATTTCTACTGAACCATTCATTCCTTTTCTTCAAACCGTTTGCTCATTGCTGAGTGTACATGAAGGCACCATTTCATTGTGAAGCTGTCATCTTGTAACCTGATTCCAGAGTACTTGAGAGCCAATATTTTTTATGTGTGACACTTAATTATGCACTTACTGGTACATGAATGTTCAACTATATTCGTGCAGTTGGCTAAACATTTTTGCACATTCTCAGGTAAGCTGCAGGGCATGAATGAAACAGCTGCAACCATCACCATGGCAACAGCTAATACTTCCAGGCAAGCCATCAACAAACAGGTCCTGTCTGTAGCCAATGTAGGAGAAGTGCCATCCAGTCAAAGCAACTTGAGCAGGTAAAGGGACGCACTCGTCATTCTCTGTTATTATCCAGCGCTTTTCTTTTTTCTCATAAATTGGACCTGCAGACAGATTTTTTATTATTATATTATTATTATTATTATGTGGGCACTATGATATATATTTTTTTTTCTGGAAACGTCCTTCATCCACCAGATCAGTACAGACTGATTCAGATGGCCAAAGGACAAGTTTTGAGTAATCTTAGGTAGTGAGACTTTAACATTAGGCTAACATTAGGCTTTTAGACCGCTGCTAAGTACTGTACCAAAGCTAACATGAAGACATTGTTATCCAACACGCTGGTTATTCTTTCAAATACACAGTACTCGGGAGTCATTGAGAGCTTATTTTAAGGGGGAGATTACAAGGGTGAGTACTAGTTACATAAAATATAGCCGTAACAAAGGTGACATCACTCTCTGGATTGTGGAGTACCAGTTTAAGGCCCTGAGTTTACACATGGAACATAGCAGCAACTCAGTGCATTTAGGCATGATCAAAATGCTCTGCTGAACTTTAGTCTGAGCATCAGAATGGGGAAGAAAGGGGATTTTGAATGTGGTATGGTTGTTGATGCCAGACAGGCTGGTCAGAAACTGCTGATCTATCCCACTCGGCCATCTCTAGGTTTTACAGAGAACGGTTCAAAAAAGAGAAAACATCCAGTGAGCAGCAGCTCGCTGGGCGAGAATGCCTTGTTGATGCCAGGGCTCAGAGGAGAGCAGCCGGACTGCTTTAGCTGATAGAAAGGCAACATAAACCCAGATAACCTCTCGTTATAACCGCGTTATGCAGAAGAGCATTTCTGAATGTGCAACACATACAGCATCAGAAGGCCACACCGCGTGCTACTCCTGTCAGCTAAGAACAGGAAACTGAGGCTGGAATTTTTGCGTGGGCTCACCAAAATGGGATAGTAGAAGACTGGAAAAACTTTGCCTGGTCTGATGATTCTCAGTTTCTTCAATGATATTCAGAGAGTCAGAATTTGGTCTAAACATCATAAAAGCATGGGTCCTGTCTTGTATCAATCACTGGATCAGGATGTGGTGGTTATGTAATCATATGCGGGATGCTTTCTTGGCACATTCTGAGGCCCTTAGTACCAACTGAACATCTCTTAATGTCATAGCCTACCTGAGTGACCATGGCCATCTCTTTGTGACCAGAGTTTTGTTTGGACATGACAGTGAGATCCTGGTACTCAAATAGTCTCCAGAGTCACCAGATCTCAATGCAGCAGAGCAGCTTCGTGATGCAGTGAACTGAGAGCTTCACGTCAGGATGTGCAGCTGACTAGTGTGCAGCAACTGTGGTGCTGTAATGTCAGCCTTGTTGAATCTGTGAAGAATGCCATCAAGAATTAAGGCAGTTATAAAGACAAAAGGAGGTTCATGATGGAAATTTAAAAATTGATGAAAATAAGTTTTAAAAAAAAAAGAAAAATGAGCCATCAGGTTAAAGTAAGTACATTTGAAAATATTATAATTAAGCTGTTTTCCCAAAAAGCCAAAGGTTGATGGGAATTTTTTTTTTACATTTTGATTGGAGCGAGTCATGGCTGATTAGTTTTTGGTTTTATTTCATGTAAATATTAAAAAAATAAACTTATGAGCAAATCTTTCCTCAACAAAATGTGATCTTTGTGCAGCTACCACCAATAATAATTCCTCATATCAGGAAACTGTAAATGTTACTTCAACGCTATTTGTGAGTTGCGTTGCTCCTGGGCGGCTGTTGTAATTGCGTTTTAGGCAGAGTTTGCTTAAACAGTGTGTATGTGGGTGTCACTGAGTGAAAGTGTCTGTATGTCCCCAGCAGCCTCACATAGACATGCCAAGGGAATGCCCTGAGAAGCCTGGCTGTGTAATTGGTGTACACAGAGTGTGCTAATGAGCTTCCTCCTCTGTCACGCACACCCGAACACCTGATAGATAATTACACCTCCCTCTCTCCCTCTGTTTCCTGCTCTGTCTCTCTTTCAATTCATCTCTGCACCTCCATCTGTCTCTCCCTCCGCGCTGCTGTCTCTCTTTCACTTCCTCTTTGTCTTTCACTCCATCCCTCTGCACCATGCGCCGACCTCCTCCCGGTCTGTCTGTTAATGCCTCCCCGTGTCTCTGTCTAGTCGTCTCTGAATGATCTTGTGCCTGCGATAATTTCTTTTATGGATTTAGGCCACAATAGAAGAGAAATGTTGGAGACACTGGATAAATAAGGGACAGCAAAGAAGAGGGAGACATTTGCACAAGGGCAGAGAGCCGAAAGAGTGAGTGGAAATCAATGTTAGCCAGTGGGAGAGACGTGCATCCAGTAAGCCCATACTTCATTCAGAATAACCAATAGTTCAAATGACTCCATGCTATCAATCTCTGTCCTGCCTTTGTGACTACTGAAGAAGAGGACAGTGTCCCAGCATTACCCCGTACCCTTCCAATAATAAAGACGTTCTTCCATGTCGTCCGGTGCTGTCCTTACGGTGACTACCTCTTCCACACTTCCTTCCTGTGGAGCTCTATCTAATGGAGGAGGTGGTCTTCTTCTCTGATAAAACTCTCAGTCCTCGTCTCCTCAGAGAGAACCCACAGGTTTGACAGGCTAGTCTTTGTGAAGTGGATAGATCTGACCACCTTGTGGATTTAGTTATGTCGTTTATACATATGAATGGGAAAGTGTATCCAAACTTTTGACTGTATACTTAATTTAATTTAGTTTAATATAGTGCAAAAAGTAACTGACATAATTATAAATTGCTATGGTTAGAGTATTTGTAAATATGTATATACATAGCACTGTTCTAGTCTAATCTGAGCACTCACACACTGATGAATGCAGTTGGGGTTCAGTGTCTTACAGAATGGAGGAGCTCAGGAAGTGAACCACCAACCTTCTGGAGAACGTTTTCGCTTTACCTCATGAGCATCCACATCACTAATGTGAATAACAGATTGTTTTCCAGTATGGACTTTATGTACAACAATTAGGGTAATAAGGAATGTAGTTCTGAAAAGCACAAAAGTCCTGCTTTTGGCTGTTCAGATGCAGGGATTTAGTTTGTTGAGCCAAACAAAGACTGGTCTTAAGTTTGGAGACTCGTCTGTCTCCTTTTCTTTCACAGTGTCATCACACTACTTTTAATCAACTTTATGTGTGAATGAATGACTGTGGCTTGAATGCTCAGAGTAGAAATGTGCTACGCAAGTACAAATCCATTTACCTTTTTTTTTTTTTTACTATTACCTAAATCTACTGCACTGCACACATTTATTTACATTCTAACCTGCACTTTAAACATTAATTTATAATTAATCTGTTGGAGCAATTACAGTTAGAAAGCAATGAAACTCACCCATCAGACCTCCAGCCAGTTGTGTGAATTCCCCGAATGATCAATTATATTAACACGGGTAAAGTGAAAAACATTTGCTGTCTTGTTAACCATGTGAATGTGGCTTACCCAAAATGAGGCAGATGGTTTTGATGTTGTGGCTCATCCGTCCATAAACAGAGCAAAGCAATACATGGTTACATTTGAGAATCTTCAATGAAAGAATATTTAGCTTTTTTAGCCTGATACATGATGATAAATAAGACATATTGGCATAGTGTTTCAGCGCCGGTGATACTTTCACTCATGGTGTTTGTGTATTGCTGCTGGACCGCCCTTTTGAATAACACACCAACACACACGTGCAGAGCGCAGTGATCGATCAGATCGGATACACCCACTGAGAGCTTATTGTAGAGGTCGCTCTGCATTAAAGGTGGTATGTGAGGTGACCTCCGTCCAGGTTTTTCTCCTCTGATCTCCCCAGAGAAAGGCCTTTCTGCTCTGGGTAAGATCACACAGGAATCTCCCCTTTGCAGAGTGAGACTTTGGATTTAATGTAGAAGCCATGGATGGGATTTCAATATTTGGCCCAAGAATGATAGTTCACAACACACATTTCTCCTTCATGACACTCTGTGTTATAGATCGCAGTGGTGGAGTCTTTTTAACAAAGTAACACCCGGCCCACCCCCGCCCCCTCCACATCCCTGCATTCCCCTTGTTTATCAGCAGGGTGCAGCACTGCTTTTCCCAAACAGGCGTGGAGGCTGAGCGGAGGTGTGTGTGGGGGGGTGGATAGCACTGAAACACAGAAATTGATTGCTGGAAAGGAGGATGGCAATAAATCAAGCAGGAAAGCAAATGTAGAAAACGCTGTTCTTGTTTATGTCTAAACAGGCGGAATAGAATAAATGTGCTCTATTTTTCAGTCCGTTTGAAAGCAAATTTGATCGAATTTTGCATGCATTGCCAATCCCTCCTGTTAGAGCCTAATTTTGAAAAGAAAAAAAGCGAAGCACTTGATTTATAAGCTGTTCATTCTCTTTACTTTACAATTTGATATTATTTTTTTCTCTAAACACTTGAATTTTCCCCTGTTCACTGAGGTTGTTTCTGTTTAAAATGTGACTCATTTATAACCCGACTAATTAACCAAGTGTTCTCTACTTACAGACACTGTTGCATTTGCTATGTAGCAGCTTTATTTTACATATTTAACTCTTCACATCTTCTCCCCTCTCTTCTCTTTTTGGCCTCTGTTTGTCCTCTCCTGTCCATCTGCCCCTCTGCCCTTCTAGTGCGGTGCTGGGGTTTGTCCGTATGGCTTAGCTCTGGAGATGCGTGGAGGGTTCCTGGTTCTAACTGGGGCTAATAGCTTTGGAAATCTGCCTGGTCTGAGTCTCCTCGCTCATGTTCGGTTCTGGTCTGGCCTCACTGACCACTCAGTTGAAGGACACTCCTCCGTTTGTCCACCTGGCCAAGAACCAGCATGGAACAAGCATCCAGCTGTAGCCCCAACACAGTTAGCCTCAGCCTTTATCATTTTTGGTTAAAAAATACATGCAGCAATTTCTTTTTTTTCTTTTTTTTTCCAAACATGGTTGCATGTTTAGTTAAGATGCGGGTGAGGAGTGTACTTAATGCATTCTTGGTACTGCCTGAGCCGAATCCTCTGGGCCTTCACGGTCTTCTTCGCGTGAAGCTGAATGTAAGGGTGAAGCCGACGTTGTGTTTCCAGTGACAGGGTGGAGGGGAGGCAGATGGCAGCACACAGGCTCTCTGCACTGAGGAGAATCACAGACAATTGGAGAGTGATGCTTAGCCGCAGCCCTACACGATCGATGCCAATCCACCTGCTCTAAGTCCAGGGGTTATGCTTTGCTTTTCTTTCCATACACTGCAATTAATCCAGTGTTTAGCCCGGTATGTGAAGAGTGCGGGAGAATACCAATGACCCATTTAAGGCCCGCTTGACCTTAATCTTTCCCCTTCTCTAGTCCTTAAAAACGGTCGATGTTGTCTGAATGTTCTCTGTTTCTTTTGCACCTGCACTCAGCCACAAACAGCAAAGTGAGAGCATTCAAAGCAAATGCACTGAAGAATCAGAAACTCAATCAAAACACACTTCATGTTTTTTTCAGTCGCTCTTATTACCACACATGAACAAAAGCCCACATCAGTGTCTCATGAGATGAAATGAAAGCAGCCTCGGGGTAGTGTTAACTGTCTGAGTAAATGAAAGATTTATATCCTAAATCTATTAGCAAAGCCACAGGGACCACATAGACACCTCAGGCTGTCTGTACAGTGGGGGGTAGGGGGTCTTGGGGAACAGGGCAAAGGGACGGCATTGACGTTTACATGTGTTCATGATTCTCTGGTGAATGTCACATAAAAACAGGAAAAAAAACCAAAACATTTTCTCTCATCAAAAGTCAGATTTTGTTTTATTTTTTTTTAAATTGGAATATAGTGCAACAGAAGACACACCCTGCTCGCAGTTTGTAACATAGATGAATGCACGTCCTCAAGAATTATTTAAAGAAATAAGAGCGGGGCAAAGGGTGACTTTCACGAACCCATCCTCTTCTTCAATGGCTGCTGTTTCCTGCTGAAGTGGCTAATATTTTAATTAAGCCTGAGGAGGCTCTCTCTCTCCTCCCTGAGAGC
>JAMQGT020010602.1:0-29452 GCA_024447675.2 Pterophyllum scalare
GTAGGTGAGCTGGGCATTTTGCGTTAGTATTGCTGCTATTTTCAATGCACTTCTCCCTGTCTGGGGTAGGCTGCATGTTAAGCCCAATGTTGTCAAAGCACATTAAGCAGAGTTTTGAGTGAGTTTGACTGGTTCTCAGGTCATGTGATCCAAACCAAAGTGAATATCACAGATCCTATCTTTTTTTCTATCCTACAATTGGTCAAATATGACCTAGCTCTTTAAATTTCTTACCCACGCACTACTTTCTCACCCTTTCTCTCTGTCTCCCTCTCTCACGCACACATGTTCCCATAATTTATGGCTGCCGGGTCCTTGATCAATTGATAGCAGGGAATCCTTTGGTAAATAGAGTTTTAGACACATTGCCAATAGACCTGGGCTATTGATTGGAGTGTAAATTAAAAACTTAATCAGGTCTCCGAGATAAGATTTATCTCCGCTCCAAGCAAATTACAGGGCTGACTTGGAGACATAAAGGCAGGCCAGTGGGCAGATGAGCATTGCCCCTTCATGGGTGCCACGTCTGGCCACAATTCTCTGTCCTCTTTCACTGCTAGTGCCACCCACCTCCACTTCTAGGCTCACTCTTGTCTTGAAGAAAAGAACGTGTGCACATTTGTGTTGACATAATGGACGAATGCTATTCTTGAGGTCTTTAATTAGAACTAAGACTGGCTTGGCTAACAAAGTTTAAAACATGTGGTGGACATATTTATCCAGTGTGTCTTACTGTTCCATTATCCGCTTTTAGTATGGCTGACCTGAGTAGGAAGTAGTTTTCTTTCTTTATCAGTTGTGTTCTGTTTAGCAGTTTGTCTTGTTCGGTCTTCTCAATACCGCCTCCCTTTCTCTCCTTCTCTGTGTTTAATCGCTCACTTTCATTGCTGCCTGTGATGAAATATGTAAATCATTACACCCAGCTTTTATTTCTTCAATAATATTCTCATCTTGTTGAGGTCATTTTCCGCTACAATAAATTCATGCACATTCATACGCACATGTGGTGTTGTCTATATTTTATATGTATTAAGACAATCCTTGGGATTGCACATTGATCAGTATATAGATTTCTGCAATAATTGCTGAGGGAAATTTTCTCAGTCTCCGCTCTTGTTCATTATTAACAATGGGAAATGGGTATACATTCAAAATGAGTATAATTTCATCTTAAAATAGCAGAGAGCTCTTCTAATTCATGCTGGCTAATACAGAGCAGAGTGCAGACATGCAAGGTTTTCCTCAGGTTTTACAGATAAGACATGCTCACTAAGGATCCTGGGATAGGTACCTCACAGGTATCTCTGTAGATCTTTTAGTCCGTAATTAAAACATATACTTTTTCCCCTTGTGATTAAGGCTGGTATTAGGCTCCTCTCTGGGATTATAGCACATCCCATTATCTCTGGTTATAGTCTTCATATAGAGAACCCATAGAAATGACATTGACCCAGAGAGAAAGACACACACACAGTGAGAGAGGAAGATGGAGAGCAGATAGTTGAGGAGGTCATGAGTCCATTAGTAGATAACCGTAAATATACATATAAATAAAATGTAATGAAATGTGCAATACCCCTAAGGAGTGTTATGTAGTGGTTATATGGACATCATTTTGGGTTTGCAAAGTGCTGGATAAGTGTTAGAGGTCTCCAAAAGTACGATGCAACCAAACCCATCCAGTGGCTACATAATGGTGGTCACCCTTCCTCTTTGTCTAGTTGTGGGGGAGGCTGAGACCATCAGTAATAGGCTTTTTGCCTGATAAGCCCGGAAAATACTCGTTTAGTTAGTGAAAGTGCAGAGGGATCCTGGCCTGATAAACCCACTGTTTCCTTCTGTAATACCCAACAGCTAAAATCAATAGTTGGGATAATTCTCCTGCTAGTCGTCCAGTCTCCTTTATCTGCAGCCTTCTTCAACTCATGTGCATGGGGGTGGTGGTTAGCTGGAGTAAACCTCTGTGCACATAATAGGTTATATAGTTATACTTAAATATGACTTTACTTTAACTGTCACATTTAGGAGGAGTAATAGTGGTCCAATAGTGGCCACATATGCTAAACGCTTACCTTAGAAAGTTGAATGTTTTCACCTATTCACTGCAGTTTTCCAGGTATGACACTGGTGCATTGGGTACCTTATTTTGTCATTTTATTGGTGTAAGGGTTCTCGTGATAAGGGTAGAACTCTCAGCAATCACCTCAGGTGTTGTCTAAGCTCGAGTGCACGTATAAATCTGGAGAGAGGAAGTGGCTGTCAGCACTAAATTCACCCTTGAGAAGAGCATTGTGCTCTGTCAACACAAGCTCTATGTTCTGTCACAGGTGCTTGATTAGACTTAAAAATACAGCGCAGGTAGAACATCAAACAAAGCCACAGGACTGAAAGGGTTCTGACAAGTGGCACGAATTTTTTATAATGCATAGTTCCTGGAATTTTCTTCTCCGAGACCGCCTCTCATCTCCATGCGGCTTGCTCGGAGGTGAAGTTGATCAGTATACAGGATTCCTACCATGTCACTCCAATGTCCCACTTTAGTCAGTATTATCATTTTGCTGACAGACTTTCCCAGAGTTAGTTTCTCAGTAATCTCACTGGCCATCACAGCACTGCTGTAAAATACTGCCTCAGGTGTTAGTAGCAAAGGTGGTTAGCCTGCGACACTGTTACCTAAAGTGCAGTGTATTAAAAAGCAGTCAGGGCCCTGGATCACAGTATATCACAAGGGAGAGGCAGTGATAAGGCCTGCCTGCCTGGCCGCAGATCAATGAAGGTTACTGACATCATATCACAAAGTGAAAGCAACTGCTGCACCCCTAGCTATTTATCAGCAGCAGATCGGGCATGAGGGGGGTGGAGGGAAGAGAGGATGAGACGAGGCTGCTCTTCCCCAATGTTGGGGGCACGTGAGCTGACTCCTCCTTTTCTACCCTGTCACTGAATCCTTTCCTGGATTCGTCGTGCCACATATGGCATTTAGCCCATATGGTTTGGAGGGCGTAGAAAGACAGTGAATTAGGCTGAAGTTTAAATGCTTTGTTTGGTAAGCACAAGCGCAGGCAAAAGTTAGCTGAAATATCAGAGAACGTCATTTCTGAGACTTCTCTGTCTTGGGTTTGTCATTCACTTACAGGTCCTTTATTACCAGTTAAAATCATTTTTATTCGAGAACGTTCAGAATTGTGGACCTTGCACCCCCCCTTTTAAAAAAACTTTTATCTTGTAGTCTGCAACCTTCTGAGGCACCAAAGGCTCATGAACTTAACTTCTTGTGTCATAGCTTATAAAGATTTAGACACTATGTAATTATTTGTAACCCCCCTTTCTTGTTTCTCTTTATCCGTACACGCATTTATTCGTCCATCATATTGTGTGCCATAAAGCCCCTATTCTCCTTAATTATGTCTGTATTAGTATAGTAGTACTGAGCTGTGTGTATGCACAAATGCACTTTGCATGTCTGTGTGTAGGAGATCATGCTTACAGGGTACTGTATGAGTTCCATTTATCAGCTGCCTGGGGCACAATGTGGAGAGTTCCCCAATGGGTTAGTGTGTAACTACTCTGTCAATACATGCTTGTCAAGGCTGGGAGAGTGTGGAGGAAAAAAGGCCCCTCACTCCAACGCACTGAAGCCACTTATTGAGCAGCCAATAGCTATTTACCTCTTGATGGTGGCAGGCAGAGAGAGGGGTCCAGCCAGCAAGAGGAACTCTGTAAGTGAGGAAGCAAAACCAGTGGCTTAGAGAGAAGACAGGGAGGTCTGTGTTTATATGGAGCAGGTTGTCCTCTCCTGGCTTCTGGTCTTTGCAGGTCCTGGCTGTGTGTACAGCTTGCTGCTGTAAAGCCCTGCTTCCTCTCTGGAATCTTGGTGTTGACAGAGAGCATCTGGGCCCTGGGAGAGCTTCCAGCTTGCTGGGCTTCCACACACACACACACACACACGCATGTGTGTGTGTGTGTGGAGAGAGGGAAAGGAGAGAGAGGTATTAGAGGTGGAACACATATATACACTCTATATATCCCTGCATATTTTAATTTTGCTCTACTCAGTGAATTCCCCAAGGACGTATGTCTTCCCTTGTCCCTTCACCACAAGCACCTAAAGGTGGTATGTTTTATGAATGGGTGTTCTGATGAGAGCTTCTTCTGTCCATGCCTGCTTTGATTTGACAAAGAAAAGAATGTTGTAAAAGACGTGTTCATCTTTCCTCTTCTCATTTTGTTTTCTTAGACCTTCTTGCTGTGGTGAAAATCACCCTTTTTGTGGGCTATGCGGTATGAGGTGCTTGAGTTGTGAGTCGCCTGTTAGGACACGTCCCATGTACCTGAGTCACAGAGGGATAAGTTAACCCTCACAGTACTATTTAGGAAGAGTCAGCCAAATCATGCACAGCTGGGGCTTAGCTAGGAGACGGAGGAAAAGGAAGGAATGAAGTCAGCCTTTACAGGGATACACACTGATTAAGTACCCTTGTTTATATCAAAGTCCCCCCTCACAGCCAAATTTGTACATGTATTTCATGTATATAAAACTGAAATGAGATGTCAGTTTTGTACAAAGTAAGCCATACAAGAGGAGACCAGTGAGATGACCCGCTGTTGAAGAACAGCTGTACAAACAAAGGGGGGGGGGCAAGAAAAACACATCATATCATCATTTAACAACAGTTGCTCTGTAATCTGGTATTACTTCCACAAGCAAAGGAGGGGCCCGTGTCAGGCCAAAATGAACTTGGATACTTTGGCGGCAGGAGGAAGCCAAGTGCTTTTGAGAAGTTAGCCCAAGATGTGAATGTCTACAGACTCATGTAAATCCAGAGGGCTTGTGCTTAATCGCTTTTGATGTGCATGTGAATATGACCACTTCAGCATTCCAGCCTTGACCATACCAAGTTCAGAAGACCAGAGCAAAGCTGTTCAGGGGGGGTGCAATGAGGGGAGAAGGGTGCTAGGGGTGGTATCTTGTGCTAATTGGCTGCCATGCTTGTCTATACGGCCTGGGGCAAAAGGAATACCCTGCCCTCAACCCCCCGATGTTTTCAAACCATCTTTGTCCAGACTCGTTCTCTTTTCCAGGCCCTCATGGAGCTGCATAATTTTATATATTTCTGTGTGCGTACTTATTTGTGCACGTGCTGCATCATATAAGCTGGCGCAATATTAAGGGGAATTCCAGTGAAAGAGAGAAGTTGAACAGAGAAGGGTCTGTCTTATTGGTTTGCGGTGGGTGGCATCCTAGCATTCTTCTTTGTGTGTGATTTCTGCCCACAGTGGCTCTGTGTATTTCTCCGGTCCGGTCAGTGTTATGTTACATACTGACGGCACATAATGCTCTTACATGAGACACGAGAACACCCATCTGTCTTATGTTCAATGAACATCTTGTGGGGGTTTGAGCAGACCTGGAACTGTTGTCAAACCAGACTTCGGCAACTAAGTTAGAAAGATTTGGCTGAGGCACGCTAGGGTTTTTCAGCCAGGCAGTCATCCAGAGTGACAGAGCACAAAGATGGAAAGGGATAGACGAGGGTAATAGAAGCAACAGGGGATTAACAAATGAGAAGTCATGACTTGGCATCTGTGAGTGTAGTTCACACGTGCGCGCGCGCACGCGCGCACGCACGCACGCGCACACACATACACACAGACGCGCGCACGCACACACACACACACACACACACACACACACACACACACACACACACACTCTCTCTCTCTCTCTTTAGTATATAGAGTAGAAAAAGCTGGTACACTGTAATGTCTTGCCAAAGCATTGGAGTAAAGTGCAGGCTGTGTGCATGCCTCTTCCTGTTTTGTCCCAGTGTGTGTGTATGCTGCGGAGTGGTTCAGGTGCGGTTAATGTTGGCACCAGATCTTCACGCCGGCGGCAATAAACAACAGAGCAGGCAGGAGGCCAGATGCAACTCCACAAACTTTTAACCTCTCCCTCAGCTAATCCCTTGCCACACTAGTAACTCTTTCTTTTTTTAACTCATTCTTTCACCTCTTACTCTCTCTCTGTTCTTTATTTCTCCTCCCACTGCCTTTTCTTCTCTCTCTCTCTCTCTCTCTCCTTTAGTCCCACTCTCCTTTTAAGTGAAGTCAGCGTGCTGACCTCTAAATAAAGGCTGGAACACTACAGCTGTTGCCAACTTCAAACAGCCAATGGCTCAGAGTGGGGCCTGTGCGGGTGTTAGGGGTAGAAATAATGTGCCTATTAAAACTAACTTAGAGTCCTCTTTACTCTTAAGGCTCCCTGCGTCTAAGTTAGTCACGGCGAACTAGACTTGACGCTTACTTAAACTCAGCTGAGACGAAACCCACCCTATCCCAGCCCATTTACACTCCACAGTACCTGTATGAGATAAACTCTTTGAAATGTTTTCATGTTGGAGAGCAGCAACAAAGGGTCACCCCCACTTCCTCACTTTAGGTGCCAGTTACATCATTTGACTGGAAATCACCTAATCTGGCCTCATGCAAATCTGTTAAGGCCCTCAAATGGCATACTTATGTTTAGCTCTTTGTTCAACACTGTGCTTTTCTATTTCTCTTTCCTGGCACTTTAAATGAGTAAACTCAAAGGGAGTAAGGGACAAAAAACTTCACCAAGCCACCAAAAAGTTTGTGAATAGATCAATGTGTACTGGTCATAGCTGTTAATTGGATAAATATTAATGGAAAAAGTTAAGGTTTGTATTCATGGAACAAGTTAGGCTGACAAAACCCAGGTCTGGTTCACAATGACTCATCCACCTCAGGCTTATATTAATAGAACTTGTAAAAATGGAAGCTGTCGTTTATCCAAACACTCCCAGAATGTTTTTATGAAATAAAGACGGAGCCAGAACTAAAATGGAAAGCATCAGGATTAGTCACCCCGCTCCCATGTTTGCTGTCTCTTGTTACAGAGTAGAGGGTTTTGTGATTTTTACTTACGTGGACAGATGGTTTTCGTACCTTAACATAATCCCCTAAGATATCCTACAGTAAGTAACTTTTAAATTTAGTTCATTCTTCAGAGTGCCAAGGTACCCTGTGGGGATGACTAACCTTTTACTGGGTTAATGTGGTTTCAATAGATGATTCCTAAATCCCAGTAAATCTTGTTACTTAGTTGGAGCGCAAACAGCATATAAAATAAGCAGATGAATATCAAAGGGCAGTTCAGTAAAGTTGTGTAAGGTATATTCACACTTCTAATTTGTTTGAAACACAGCTTGAAGTGTAAGCCAACAATAAAATGACTATGTAGTACAAGTAAACATTAACCCATGTTCAAAACACCAAAGAAATGTCATGCTTGTTTTACTGCCTGCTTCACTGTGCTTCAAGCTAAATAATATGTTAAGGTAGTTATTATGATACTTGTGTGTCAAACATGTTGCATATTAGTTACTACTCACCTTTTCTTGTATGCTGCTGTGTGTTTTTTATAGGTTTTTTTTTTTTTTTTTGCAGGTCCTCTTTTTTTGTGTGGCTCTCTGTGTTTGTCCTTTTGGGAAAAATAATTATAAGTTGTATGGGTTGTCATTACTAAACTGGTTGTCCAGCCTTGCCCCTAACTGCATGGCTGCAATAGGTTAATTACACATCTGATGTTGATGATGTCACTATGATGGGAACTTTTCCTAAGCTTTTGAACACAGACCTTCTTAAACTGAACTGGACTAGGTCTTGATGCTCCCTTTAGTTTGTGATAACCAGTGCAGGTTTTCCCCTTTTGTTTTTATTAAACTTGTTTCACTGGGAGGCCATTATATCTGCACTGTGGTAGCAATTGTTCTTAGCTCCGTCTCTGATTATGTCACACAACCTCATGATGTGTTGTGTATGGCTTATAGTGAATGTATTAGTACTATGCATGTAGTTACTTCAGTTTCCAGTTGCATGGAAATTATTTTGAAAATATCCTCTTGAATGTTACAGGAAACACAGGACAGAATTTCCGGTGGGGGGATAATAAAGGGTACATGTTAGTCTTGGTAAGAAACCGGATGAGTAGTATGTGTAAAGCAGAAGAGCTGCACAGACAATGCATTCCAGCCTGAAGCAGGTGAATGAGCAAGTATAGGAATGGGCACGGCATTCCTGCTGAAACACCTGAAAGGGTAGGCAGATGGTGACTGCAAGCTAAGAGAATGTTGAGTGCAAATCTCTGTCGACAAGTTGTGCCCCCTGCTCTGCTCCAACTGGGGAATGTGTTACTTAATGGGCCACAAACCAGCCGGGAGACCGCAGCTCTCTTATCGCTGATATTAGATGACCCTAAAAAAATCTGAGATAAAGAAAAAGATCCTGGAAAAAAAAAAAAAAGCAGAATTGAAAGCTTTTCTCTCTTTCTGTGGACAGAAGGAAAGAATGGTAGGTAATGTTATCTTGTTCACAGTTACAAGAATCCTGCTTGCAGAGGCTCTGGGTTTCGAGTTTCTAATATGTATATAAAGTTTCACTGCACAATGGATCTTTTGTCTAGAGCAAACTGAACACTCCCCCTCCTTCTTTTCCTCCCTTCTCTTGTAAAAAAAAAAATGCATTCATGTGCTTGTGGGGCTGCGAGGACTCAGGTTTCTGCTATCTTTGTGTGCCATGTCGTCACTCGCCCCCGCGAGCTGAAATGTGCATCTTGCACAGACAGGCGCACTGCCAGGGCTGCTTCCAGCCATGGATTAGGGAGAATCCAGGAAACAACGAACTCCTGACAAAACAGCAGCATGACAGGTAACTGAAGTTACACTGGGGAGAGAGGAGACAGACGATAATTACAGAGCTTTTTGTTTTCTGGGCACTCTTAGCTGGCTACTTAAGTGCCTGATCTGAAATCTGTGCCTTGTAATTACAGTAGTGGGCCCCATTAGGGCAGAGGTCTTGGTGGGGATTATTCTCCTTCTCTTCTTTCCTCTGCATGTGTGTGTGTGCAGATGTACGCATGTGTGTGAAGGAGAGAAAGACCTCCCATCTCCTAATGCGTCATGTTCAAACCACAGCAGCCAGAGCAGAAGGAGGAGCAGGAATTAGCCTTCCCCTTGTCTGACTGTCCTGGGTGCACAATCACATTCACACTTGCTGCTTGATCCCAGAGCCGCTGAGACTGTATCATGACCTGTACTTAGTGTGACTGCCTTTCCTTCTACCTCCTCTCTCTCTCTCTCTCTCTCTCTTTCAGCTCTATAATACCTTTACTCCTCGTGCTGACGCTGAGAGATTTGTGTTGATTATGACAGGGTTGTCACAGTGATGACTGTGCAGCGTGGCGTGTGTCATGTCGAGTTGACAGGGACTTTCGGCATTGCATCTGCGGAGATGGGTTGTGGCTCTAGGTGAAGCTGGCCTAAACACCACAAGAACTGTGTCACTGGGTTGATGGAAGAATGCCAGGAGATTTGCTTGTGAAGATCAGTGGATAAACCAAGCACTACCTTGGCAATACCTTGGCACGTGAATTTACTACTGTATCACTAGACAGAAAAATACAGAGATATGTGGGGGGAAAAAGGACTAGTAGATGGGGTCACCATAGAAGTGATCATCAAATACATCCAACATTTAGGCACAAAAACAGAGATCTAGCAGTCAACCATAGATAGATCCTGCCTCTTTAAGCTGCTAGCCCTCCTAATAGTTTCTTAAGCACTGGCTTTAGTGCATGTTAAACCAGGATTACCCAATCAATTATGGTCAGTACAAACAAGGATTACTTAAAACAGTACATTTTTCACATTGAGAGGCTAAAAGCAGTGTAAATGGAAGAAAGAGCACTCAGAATGGGGTCAGGGGGACCCCAGAAATGGGCACCACATGGAGATAATTCCTCACTTTTAGTTGATAGTTTAAGAGACCGTTGTAAATGATCTCCCTAATTTTTTCAGATCTTTCTGTTTTCCAGTTAGGTAGACGTGTGCTTCCATTTTTGCATTTCCCGAACTTAAAAAGTAAACTTTGCAATCTAGTGAGCAAGATCATTGCCTTTATTTTTCCTGTATGTACTGTATGTGTTTGTGATGCTGCCCAGCCATGCCGGCTTAAATGAAGAATAGGAGAAATTTAGAGGGCGTGGAGGATTGTGAGAGCTGATCAAGCTTCAAACTCACATACTCGCCCTTTCTCTGAACTCGGCCTATGTTTACATTTTAATCACAATCAACAGCTGTAACCTCCTTCACAATACCCAGCAAGTAAGGACATATATAGTTGCCAAACCAGATCCCTGCACTCATGTGTGTCTATGTTTACACGTTTGATTCGCTCCCGCTGAACCACCACACACCCTTTAGATACAGAAAATACACGACCTTAGAGGCCAGTGTTTTAGAGCAGTAGTTTGCATGTGATTGGTTTACTAGCTGCCTGCCGTCTGAGTCAGTACTACTATCTTGGAGTCCTGAGACAGCAGTAAATATGTGTCATTTGAAGGACATGGAAGGACTTTGAATTGGCTTATGTGTCATCACAACCTCTGCATGCGTTGGTCCGTCTTTAGAGAACAGCCCAGGATGTGGAGATTTCTGGAAGATCTTACACAGCCAGAACTTCCTGATCCATCTCTCCACCCCACCCCCACCCCCACCGTGTGCATGACTGCCACACACACACACACACACACACACACACACACACACACATTTATATATCTCTCATTCAGTTTTCCCCATGTTGTCAGTCAGTGCTGAGTGACTGGTGACTAACAGTCCTCTCCTGTGTAAAAGGTCAGCAGGCTCCTTGGAAAAAAAAAAAAGAAAGAGTCAGCTGTCTTTTTTGGAAAGCAAATGTTCCCACAGTATTCAGCGTGTCAGTCAGTCAGCGATTTCTAATCAGAATATGTTTTTAATGGTGGAGATGAATGTTGAAACATCGAGGTCTAGAGAGTGTTTGTGTGTGTCAAAGCAAGCACAAGGATGGCAGCGACTGGAGCTTTTCATAACAAACTGTTTTGTGACCACTGATAAACTGGAAGAGCAGCGTTCTCGCTTATGGCATTACTGCCCGCATTCAGAGCTGTTGTTTAAAAGAAAACTTCTAAAGATTTAAAATCTCATTCTGAGTCTGCGTTCACGTTTAGGTTGAAGTTGTATAAATAGCTTGCATTAGGTCACTATTGAGTATATGTTTGTTAAGTGTGGTGCAGCTAAGTGGCAGTTGTTTAGATTTGTAAAACAAACCTCACCAAGTAAATTAATTCAAACAAAAGTCAAAGGGAAAGCTCTCCTTTCAAAAAGTGTCTGTCCCCATTTTGAAATGAATCTTACTTAATTAAGAAGCAATGAGAGTCCACAGATAGCATTCGTTAATTAGCTTAAGCTGGCTGCTGTAACCAGATCCACTGCATTAATGACAACACAGCCCCTGTGAAAAGCATCATTGTTCTCAAGATAATTGTCCTTTTAGTTAACGCGGCCCAGGAAGGGCTCTCCTTGTTAGAGGAGCTGGCTGGGACCAAGGACAGCCGGAGGCAGGGAGGGGACCAGGACTGATACTGGCCCAGTGCCCATTGTGACAAGCCCACTTGTGCCCTCTGCTGAAATCCCCTTGGTATGCAGTGGAATTAGCTGTCCCCAGGGTGTGGCACCAGGGGGTTGGTCATTAATTATATGCCCTGAATCTTAACGAATGAGAGGCAATCAATAAAATAAAACAGATGTATGCAAATAGGATGCTGATTATACTGCCTAATGAGATGTCATGTTGCTGGCAGGAAAGAGCAGAGGGGGGAAAGGAAAGGAGGAACGAGATAGAGATAAGAAATGAGTCCAAATACCCATCTTGTCTCATGTTAAAAACATGTATGTGTTTAGACACGAGCTCTTTAAATTATTTCATTACATTTTTAATGCAGTACATTTAAATAGTGATATTTGACTGTGAATCAGCACCTTTTCATCTGCTTTTTGGGTTGTGTTTCAAATGTTAGTGTAGTTTCATATTTCTGTCTGAGAAAGGGCAGACAGCCTGGAAATGGTGTAAGACTTAAGGGTTAGGGTGACTGGAATCTGAGAAAGAATGGGTCAGCTCTGGTGGAGGTGTAGGGATGTTAGTGGCACTTCTGTTGATAAGGCTGATAAGGGCTATAAGGCAAAGGAGGAGAGGTTAGTTCACCTGCTTGGAACTCTGCCTTCGCACTGAGTTCCCCATTGTATCAAGCCAGCTGGAGCTGTTGGAAACTCTATACCTGCCTTTAAGCAAAGAGGGAGGGCAGCCAAGAATTAACTGCTGCCTCATCCTGGCAGGAGCCAAGGATGCTGTCTGTCTCCATTCACGGCGAGCGTGAGAGGCCAAAGAGGGAAGAATAGACAGATCAGTGCTGGCAATGTCTGTCACAAGACACTGGGAGAAATTAGGAAGAAAGTAAGATTACAAGTATTAAGGAAAATGCATTCTGGTTGGTCACTACACAGCGTGTGTGGAGCATTTTGTCATTTCAATAGAAGTACAATATAAAAGGGCATGTCTGCATTTTTTTAAAGGATACAGCTCATATTGGTGAGCAGTGTCAAGTTCATAACCTAGCTGTGTCTCTGTTTAGGCTGGACTCTGGTAAAGGATATTTTATTGTTTACCAGAGGCATCTTGAAAAGTACAGTTGCCATATTCATGCGAAGAAATGACTTGATATTAGTTGGTGTCAAATCAAGTTTCATCTACAGAGGAACAAGATACAGATTTGTAACCAAATGGTTATTAATTGACAGCTGAGTTAACTGTATGAATTCACAGTGTAGTAATCACAATCTAACTCTCCAAATTCATGTCTACTGATAGCTCGTACATAGCATTTGTCACCATAGTGCTTAACTAGATCTGAAGTTTGATTACGCTCTGCCACAGACTTCCAGGTACTTCACAGGGGCCAGGACAGTCCAAGGAGAGGCCAGAGAACAGGTGGTGACCCTGCACAGCCTGGGAGTATATTATTGACCAGGGTCCAGCGGTCAGATTGATTACTTTATTGTATTGCCATGAACCTCAGTGG
Source organism: Pterophyllum scalare (assembly GCA_024447675.2). NCBI lineage: Eukaryota > Metazoa > Chordata > Actinopteri > Cichliformes > Cichlidae > Pterophyllum > Pterophyllum scalare. The sequence goes on from JAMQGT020010602.1 coordinate 12,974, forward strand.
CCAGAGACCTCTGGTTGACCCCCAGTCGGACAGACCATCGCAGTGACCCTCACCTTAGCTAAAGAGTTATGTGGCTTTGACCTGCTCGCTAATGGGGAGGTCTTGACCTGCTCAGCCACTGGCCTGAGTACAGAGCTAAAGTGGGTTCATGGCTCCTCCCCACCAGTGTCAGCCTAGGTAATTTAAAGGCTGGGGGGTGGGTGAGGGTCTTGTGGGGGCCACCTTGTTTTTGGACCAATTGGGTCCTGACTTTAGACCTTCCTCTGACCCATCCCTGTTCATTGTGTCAGCAAGCTGAGCAGAGCAAGGCGAGATGTTAATTAATCTTCACCAAATTACGCCAAAACAGTGGAAAATCAATATATCTCTATCGGATGTCGTCACTTCTAGCAAATGGTTCAGATAAGTGGCTCGTGTTGTTCATGGTGAAGAACCTTGATTGGTATGTATATTTACACTGTTACAGTGCAATGTAAAAAAAAAGAAAAAAGTGTTTGTAACTGATGTTCTCTAAGGTATAAAGAAAGCAATCTATTTTTGGTTGTAGGTATGAAAAATGTACCGATAGCAAGTGAAACTGCGAAGCTCCTTGTGCGATGCAGCAGTTTTCTGGGCTGGATTCTACACTGACTAACCTCAATCACACTGTATAAGCAGGGCGAAACAACAGGCAGCACAGGGGAAACAGTTTGTACTGGTAGAGACCGTTTCCCTTACCATCACTTCCTACTTCCATTTAGCTGACAGACAGAATATCTGTCGAGCAGGTTTTTCCTGTGCTCTACACACTTTTTTTTCATTGAGAACTGCAGCTTTTCATCAGAAATAAACAACCATACACTAAACAAGCTGGGTAAACAGTTGACTCTGTCATGCTTTTCCTGCCCCCCCCACCCCCATTTCGATGCTTTTGTTTAATTGGAAGTTTCTCATGATTCCCATCAAAAAATACCTGGTGCAAAAAAGGTTGCTTAAATGTTTGAATATGCCAGTCTTATTTTTAACAATGCACGATGCACTACATCTAAGCTGCTCTACCTGTGAACAGCAAAAACAAATCCAAATTTGTTTTCATTCTCATCTTCAGCAATTGTTTCCCCCCTAGTAAATTTGAGGCATGGCTTTTGAGTGAAGAGAAGATGATCTGCTTTCTGCTTGTAGAGGTTACTGTAGTTCGGGTTCTTTTTTCCTTTCTTGGTTTTGTTTTTTTGTGTTTGTTTGCTTTTTAGAGCAGTATAGGGCACTTTTCTTTTGGAGCAAGCATCTTCTCACAACTGAGCTCAAATCCATATGTTGGATTATTTGCAGTTTTTAACATTCACAATAGCAAATAACCCTGACTATAGTCAACTTTTACTAATTTCATTCCCGTCCAAAGTTGATGTCTGGTTTTCGTTGGGATTCTTTTTAAAGTTATTGCAGCTTAAACTGCAAACTTTTATAGAGAAAGTGATTATTTGGCGATCTGTGATTCTTGGATACAAATGTTAAATGGGAGGAGATGAGCAGCAATGAGCAAGAAACAAGGCAGTAAGTTTAATGGGTGCTGTATTTGCCCAATAACAGGAATGTGTGATCTCACCTACACAACTACAGGGGTTGGCTAATTATTGTTAATTATAAGGTGATAGGCAAGACAAACAGTCGTTGCATCAACTGCCTCCTTTTCTGCGCTATGTAGCACCTCAACACACACACTAACCATTTCTACTGGTTATTCAAAAATAGTTCTTAAGCAATCAATTAAACAAGCATGCTGTTAGCATTAAGCAGCTTTTAGCATGACCCTGTTCAGCATTTCTGATGCTTCTGCAAAAAGCACCTTGTGCTCCATCACCCATCCTCCTCTTTCTTTGTCCCAATTAACACTCAGCCCCCATTACATTGATTGGTAGAGGTGTGTTATTGGCTGGGTGGACCATGAGCACATTGATCCCATTGACCCAACATGTGAGCCATGAGAAAATGTTGAGCTGCAGATTTCTTACCATCAACAGAAGACTTAAAAAAAACAACAACAAGAAAATATTGTGATATACTGTGTGTGTATACATTGTTTGAGTATGTGTACTTTTGTGTGCCTGTTTGTCATGGGTGTGGTTGTGTTGCTTCAAGTTTCAGTTCATGGGCTTTCATGTGGTTTTAAGGACCTAACAGGCACATGCCACACCTAGAGCATATTCTTTGGGGACCCTTTTTGTAAAAGTGTGCCCCCTACATGCAATCTTTGCTCACCCTATGACATGCATGAACATGTACACAAACACACACACACACACACACACACACACACACACACACGCACACACACACACACACACACACACACGCTCACAGTCAAAGGGCAAACCACTGCCCCACCTCCTTAGTGTGCACCTGGCATCTGTGAGTCCACTCCAATTACTTCTCCACAATTACAGGTTATGAACCAATTAGTTGCCCTCTCGTTTTACACAGCCTCTATCACTCTCCTTCCTCACAACTCAAATATGGGGGCATCTGTTAGACATGGGGCAGATGATCCCACCATAAGGAACATTGTTGGGGCATTTGTATTTCAGTAAGTTTGGGCGATATTCTATTCTGTTTAGAGATTTTATTATTGAGTCATGTAAAACTATTAAGCTCAGTCCCAGCAGTCTGGAAAAAGAAAAAAACAGAATGACAGTAGTAACATAAGCTATCATAATCATCAAACCACTAAACCAATCTAGCTTCTTTACCATTTTTTTTTAATGAAGAGCTAATGGAGACATGTAAATACCTCACCCAGACCAGATGTCTGGAGGCAGTTTCCTCAGCAAACTCCAACATGCATGTACATTGTAAGAAACACATACCAGGGACAGTTAAAGCTGTCAACTTGTAATTTGTAGTGGCACTCAACTTGAACTTTCAGGGTGAGCCAGTTGGCCCTGCTCTAATTCTTGCCTCCATGCTAACATGTTTTTCTTTCTATGTCTATGTGAAAGGAAGGAAGGACAAATGTGGGTAAGCAAGCTGGCTCATGCACACGTGAATGAGTTGTTCTTTTGTTGATGTCTTATGTTTTCATGGCATCCAATATGTATGTGTGTGTGTGTGTCTCTCTCTCTCTCTCGTATATATATATATATATATATATATATATATATAACAGAGAGAGAGAGAGAGAGAGAGAGTATGTGTGTGTTTGTGGGTGGGTGTCCGTCTGTCAAGTTCTAATTCTAGCCGGCATGTGTGAAGACATGTAACTGTGTCCACTATGCTGGTGTAACAACATAAAGCATAGCAGCCTGGGATGAAACTCACCTTTCTACTGAGAGAATCCATTCACAATATAGCACTGTATCTGGCTGCTATTTAGTCTAACTTACATGCATGTGACCTTTACACATGAGTGCTCGTGAGTAAAATTCTCTCATGGTATGGAGGATTGAATGTAGTCATCTAAATGCCCAGGGTTAACATTCAAAGTGCTTTGGATGTGATCTCCTGGCTTTCCATTTCCTTTAGTATTCTGATAGCACTCTTCCCAGCTCTAGATCTTGTTTATCTTGTTTGCTGGCGTGCTCTTTCAATGTCAAAACAATGACATCATTAATTAAATGTGTATTAAATGTCCCATTCTCAAGGATCACTAGACACTGCGGAGTCTCCCGCCACTGAGTGAGGTTTACTTTCTAACGAAAAAATAAATAGTCTTAGGGTTTTTTTAAATTCTTTGTCACTGCATAAATATCATGAGAATATTATGCAAATATGTTTTACCCTTATTAGTAAGTGGCCACTCCATGTCCTTTTTCACTCATTTCCTCTATCTCTAAACTCTTACATTTTGATGTAATGTGCCTTTTATTTGTATTTGTGTATATATGCACATGTGTGCATGGGTGCAGTAAGGAAAGGTAAATAATGTAAGCAAATGAGGTTTTCACTTTACCTAGCAACCCCAATCAGAAGTCACTTGTAAGACTTTGTTTTCTTTAACCTATGAATTTTTACCATAGTCTCTAGTGTAGCCAACAGTCTTTGTTCCGTTGACATACACTCCTTCCAGCAGACTGAATTAATAAATGTTATGTGTCATAAACTAGTGTTGTTACTGCTGTTCACATACCTGTTTTTTTTTTTTCCTGCGTGAGGCATCTGTGTTTAACTTGAGCCCCTGGATCCTTGAAGCTAAATAATCGTTAATGTAAATACTTGTTCAAACTGGCTACTTATGTAGTCCCCTCATTCTTTTCTCTCTCCATTTTTTGTAGTCATCCCTTTGCACCACCTCAGCTCTCCATGGTGACTTATGGAAAGTAAGAGCAGGACATCTCATCTAAAAAAGCCCACAACCAAATCTCTAACAGAAGATTATTTTTTCCCACACTCATTAGCCCCCTTTGTCAATGTACACTCGTTTTCATTTCTCTTTAAGCGGCCTGTCGTCATGTGGTGTGTGTGTATGTGTGTGTGTGTGTGTCTGAGGAGTTATCCCAATACATCTAAAGCTCAGTGGAGAATATTTAATATTCAAGCAGAAATCTCCAGGGCATACGGGCAGAGTGGCAGAAAACTGGAGCTTTGGCTTCTTCAGTATGCTTATGCATGCATGCATCGGAGTTGATGCAAAACTACAAATGTTCATGCACTAAAGATGTGTGCCTGTCCTCTGAGGAATGTGTGGGTTCTCTTGCAGTCTTTGACCTTCAGCCTCCAGGATCACGTGACAGAAATTCCACTCAAACACACACACACACAAAAACACACACACACACATACATAAGAGTACATACAGTATGCTTGCAGGCGCTCAGCTACTTTTTATCTCCTTGCTTAGAAATAGAACCTAACCACTTAAAACCTGTAATAATACCCACAAGCTCACAGATAAGAAAGCCAAAAGATAAATGACAGCAATCAATGCCCATTTAAATTGTCACTTTTTTTTTTTTTTTTTTTGTTAAAGCTAGTGATGCCTTAAAAAAGGATTTTTATCCATGAATTTATGTAGCATGGGTGCTACAGGATCGCTTCATATTAGCATTAGTTAGTTGGGCTACAGTGTGCTCAGCAGGCTGCCCAGCTGGGGCCCAGATGTGGCAGCCATGTCATGCAGAGCTGTGAGGCAGAAGATAAGAGGCTGATGGTAGGCCTGCTCCTTGGGCTTGGCTCTGTTCTACAGCGGTTCAACTAGATGTTGCGGTTGGTGCGATCTGAACTTTGACAGCCCATGTCATGCTTAATGCCTCACTTCCCAAATACAGCTCAGTGAGGCTGATTTATATCTGCCAGGTGCTACAGTGTGCAAGCAACTCTCAGATGAGAGGGGGCATGTGGCCATTTCATTAGGAAAGATGAACAAGGGCTACAGTGTGTATGTGGGGATGAGGGGCTAAGGGGGCTGGTCTTTCTCAAATATAGCTCCACAGCACTGTAGCTGTCACAACACTCAGACCAGGCCAGGCGAGGACAGGAAGAAGAGGAACTTATTAACACACTCCACATTTCTTAAAATACCGCTGCAGTTTTTTCCTTCTCCCGCTCGCTCTCATTTGTCTGTTTCCTCTGTCTTTTCCCTGTCCCCACAGGCATAGGATATTTTAATGTCCTTCTGCCACTGAGCATCTGCAACCTCAGCACCAAGTGAATGGACACGTGTTGATAGCAACACGCCAGGGTTTGGTCCAATCACGGCGTTATTAACAGATTTAATGGTCAGGTTTTTGTTGGTTTTACTTCAACGAGCTTTCTCTGCCCCATCCTCTTCTTCTTTGCAATGTCTAACAGAGGGCTACTTTTACCACCTAGTCCTTATGTGTCTGTGTGGCACATACGCGTACCTGCTTGCTATACTACTCAGGGTCTGGCATTTAGTGCATATGAACACTTATTACTGCAGAAGGAACTGTTGTCTTTTAGTCACATTTTCCTGTTTATTTCCTGCCAAACTTAAGTGTTTCTCTTCACACAAGGGCCCTCTGAACACTGTGGTCGGCTCTGTCAGTGCTCAGCGTTGTTACAGAAATGCTGTTTGATGTTCCCTGCACACTACAGAGTCAAGTGCTGAGGTGTCTTTCGGCATTGCCCTCCAGGCCACCTTGTTATACACTTAACAAGTTGTTTTTCTTTTGTTTTTTCTTCCCTTTTCCTCTGTTGACAGTTCCTCATCACAGCTTTACTCAGAAGGAATGCACATCACCTTGCAAGGTTTGCTTTGGAAGCTGTCCTTGTAAACTGTAGGGCAAGCTCTGCTCTTCTTTTAAGATGACGATTACATCTAGATCTGATTAATGAGTGTTTTGTTTATAAACTGGCAGTGTACAGATTAGGCATCTCATCGGCATGTAAACCCCGCTCAGTGGGTTTGCCTGCCTTTTCTTCCTTTTTTGTCTCCTTGAAAAACTCGAAGATTTTACAGCTGTATGCAGTGGAATTTAAAATACACACTGGTGAGTGGATTTTCTACTTGTCAGATTCTCTCCTGCTTTGATTGATCCAGGTTAGCCACACAGCCCACTGAAGACGTGACACATGCAGTGACTAAGCATGAGGACTAACTGGGGATCAGTCAGTTTGTTCATTAGAGCATGGTTCCTTCTAATCTTGCATTCATAGGAGGCTTGTTTTTGGGCTCTTTTTTCATTCTGAAATATAAAAGTCTTTGTTAAGTTAATAACATTGTCTGTCGCATTGAAACATTTCTTGTCCACTTCCCTTTTTAAAACACAGGGCACATTATTCTTTTAACTTAATCAACCCTTATAATTCAGTAGGGAATGGGGCAATAGAATTCACTTCTCCCTTGAGGTTTATTGTTTAAAACGCGTGCAGTTCTTTCCCAGGATAAGGGCTTCAGCTAAGCAGAGAGGAATTTGGGCCAGGCCTCATAAAAAAAGTATTTGTGTACCAGAAAGATTTTCGCTTTTCCTTTCTAAATCTTTGTCATTAATGACTTTAGCAAATGTGAAGTGGGGAGTGAATGGTTCAGCTGTGCAAGGTCTTCAAAGCAACCCTCTAATTATTTATCCAGGATATCCTACTCTAGAATTAGAGGCCAGGTCGCCATTGGCTTTCATGCCTTTTTTTCTGCAAAGAAATAATTTCCACAGAATGGTTTCACTGGGACACTCTTTAATCCCTGCTTTGTGTGTGTGTGTGTGTGTGTGTGTGTGTGTGTGTGTGTGTGTGTGTGTGTGCGTGCGTGCGTGCGCGTGCGTGCGTGCGCGTGCATGTGTACGCGCATGTGTGCTTGTGCTTACACATGATATGGTATATGCACATACAAGCTTATGTGGATGGGGCTGTGGTTCCTCTCAGTATGAGGTGTGTAAAAGAGATAGTAAGTTTCCATTTTCCACACATAACGCTGCATGACTTTCCACATCTCTGCTCTCACCCCAGACAGCTTTCACCCACATTACTCGGGTTTCCTGGTCATTTGGCCTTCACATGCCTTCTAAAAGGGATCTTATCACCCTACTCAGGTTTAGATACTTAACCGAACACTGGCCCCTAACTCGCAGGCTTGTGGCACTGCCTCACTGTCTTACTTCTGCACCTCTGTGTGACTTAATTCAACTGCTTATAGCCCTGCTTACTGTTTCATATCCCAGCTTAGCTGTGTGAACTTACTGATATTTCTACATTTTTTCTTTTCTTAGAAAATGCATATCTATTTCATATATTGATGCCTTCTGAAATTCCCTTGAGCATTTTTGAGTGTGTCCCTTTAAGAATGCTCAGCGAACAGATATTTGTCTAATTCCAGGTGCCGGTGAAGCCTGTGTTTTACCAGGTGCAGGACTGGGTCATTACTAAGGTATTTGTTTTCCAGATTAGACAGAAAAGCCCAGCATTATAGACATGTCATCCATGTCTGCATAGAGCCGGAGTCCTGTGCTCACCTGTATGCTTCTCTTTAAAGTTCCAGCTTGATGTCCCTTAGACTAGATCCCAAAGCTGCCAGGTTGTTCTAGGGGGCCAGATCCCTTTTCTTCTATCTCAGTCAACAGAGGCTCAGTATGCTGATCAGTGTCAGCTCTCCTTAATGGATGCAGAAGTAGTGGTAATGACAACTCCCTGTCCGCCCCAATCCCTCCAATCCCTCAGGTTTTGGATGGCAGGGTAAAAGAGCAGAGCTTAGTGGGTTGTAAGGTGTGTACGCACACATGTGCGTATGTATACATTTGTGTGTGTGTGTGTGTGTGTGTGTATGGAGGGTTCATCTTAATCCACAGCACATGGTGAATGAACATTTACATAAAGCCCCACAATTGTGATAATAAACTGTTTTATCATTGGGTCCCCCAATCAATAATGTGGCTTCTTAAGGTTTAATATTTCAATGGTATTGATCATTTTAACAAGTCTGTTTGTGGTTGCCTTAGTTGAAAGCTGCAGGAAGGTGTGTATTCACATGTGTGTGCATGTGTACTGCAGGTGGACCACATGTCTATACAGCACCATGTGATATTGTCTTTAAGTTTTCTAAATTGACAAATGACTCTCCCACCACCGAGGAGTAATTTGATGAAATGTTTTACAATGTGCTCAGCCTTGCAGTCTGCAAAGCAGTGCTCTGTCCTGTAATGTCACAACAACATTAAGTTGTGCTCAGTGGTTCTCACAACCTCCTTCCACTACCCTAATCCTGGTACTATAGAACAAATGAAATGGAGTGAGTGCTCATAGAACCTTTGAAAGCACTGTAGTTTGCAGATTTCACTTCCATCCTCTCTTGAGAGACCGTCTGCTTCCCGCAGATATAAATAGGGGCAGATTTGATAATTAGTAGAAATGAAGGTCCTGGGGCTCAAAGACTTTGATCAGCACATTTCCCCCTTGTCCCTGACCTTTCAGTGGACACGTGTCTTTAGCGCTCTCACTTTCTCCCTCTCGCTTTCTTTCTTTTCTGCTAATCTACAGGAAACACAGTTGTACATCTGCAAATATCTGTCTGGGATTTTCTTTTTTTAATTTGCATCTTCCCAAATCTGAGCAGTGTGTACTTCATTGATTGATTAGACCCTGAAAGACCAATGCACAACGTGTTATCTGTCCTTTCAGCTTTTCTGCATTCCACACTATGGGAAAGTCAGATCTGCATGCCAAAGTATGTGAAGTTCCCTTTCAGACTGTTACAAATCATTCAATAACCATGTCTGTTGGTCTAAAATTGAGCAGAAATGGATACTGTATATCTAATTTATCTGATAAGTATTTGGGAGATATAGCTGCAAAGTTTCACTCGATCTCACTCATTCTCATTCTCTCTATCTGTCTATCTATCTGCAATTTTAAAGACTTCCTACTGTGTGTGAATGTGCACCAATGCTCTGTGCACCGGGTTGCCTGGGGGTGAACATTAGTTTGTGCCCAATAGCCCTTCTCTTATTATACATCAATATCTTAATTCCAAGGATAATTTATGCACTTATAAATTACAAAGCTTTCTTAACAAACCATGTGGGACATAACAGAAAAATAATGCAGTGCGGTCTTTCAAAATGAAGAATGATTTTGTTGCTGTAGGAAGTAGTTGCTTTTGTAGTAATTAAAATATTTCCTGCTTGCTTTGTGTACTTCATTGTGGGTGTTGCATTGTTTGCATCACCTTGTCATCTAAAATTCCAGTGTACATTGGCATTTTTCTTTGAAAAAAATGCAATTTTTACCTGCTCTCACTTTCTCTTCCCATGAAATAATTCTTCCACATCCGTAAGAGTGCACCAGAGAAGCCCCCCCCCCTGCCCATGCTGGTTGCTAATTGGTGGGAGACTGGGAGCTTCCTGCTGTGTGTTCACTGCTTCTCTTTGCTTTGCCACCCCACCAGGTCTTTCACTATCGCTCTGCAGAACCCAGTAATTAACCCACAGCTAATTAACTACTTCTAATTACACCAGCATGCTGTTTCTATCACACCCTCCAAAACTGAGGAAACACTCTAGTGCCATGTATAAATCCCTACTGGGGGGTTTTGGAATTCAGTCTGATCATTTAATCAGACTGCCCTGTGTATGAGTAACATACAGTTCTGCGCTGTGATTTCACTGCTGATTTGTCTTAAATAACTTTTCTTCCGCTCTGCAACATGGAATGGATTAGCACAATTTGATGGTGTTGCATAAAGGGTAAAATCATTTTCAAGGTTCTATTTCAGGTCTGTTAACAAAGGAGGCAATTGATACTACAAACAAATCAATTTTGCCTTCACTGGCCAGTTTTGCTAGTGCAAAATGATTACTAAAATTGAGTACTGTGAAACTAAAACAATCAGCATATCACCTCCTGGGTATTTGAGTTTGCTCATATGGTAATAAGCAGGGATTATTTTAGCTGTAAGTTATACTTTTGTTCCAGCACTAGATTAATGCATAAAGTACACATAAAGAACTACATTAATGAGATCTGTAAGCTGTATGCTGTCTCTAGCTGCATGCGTGACAGAACTGCATGCCTCAGTTCTGCTGCCTTTGAGAAATTCTCCCAGACAGGCCAGTGATCAGCCTCCCTTACTCTCACTCACTGATGTAAACACACAGCACTGTTCTTCCCTGCCTTAGACTCAGCACAGCCATGGCTATTTCTGTTAGACTGATAGCTCCTACTGAAGATCATTGATTTTACGGGAAGCCCTGTTTACAGGCCGAGTGCCATCGACCTGAGGTGACTTTTTGCCTCCTGCAGTTGGAGCAATACTGGAGCACCCTTATGTCTGCATTAGTAGAGAAGTAGACTGAATATTTACAGCACATAATAAATAATAGTGTTGTTCATGGTTAATTCTTGTTAATTGAGTTAAGCTGCGGGTGATCAAGGAGAACAGGACTTCACTTCCACATAGTTTACTGTGTGTATTCACTGTGCACAGTGACAGTAATCTTGGACTCTAAAAGGTGTTATGTTTCAGTTCAGACTTTTTGAATTAATGGCACTGTTTATTTTTTATAAAGAATGACTAAAGTATAAAAGGTACATTTATATATTTGTTTATATTCAATGATGGTTGGACTTTCTTGCTGTGAGGCGAAAGTGCTAACCACTGCACTACGATGCTGCGCTGTTGATAATGTCATACATTTATTTATTCTTGATTCTGCACAGTTAATCTTCCTATAACACCAGCACGTCAGTCATAAACTCACATTTTTCCTTAAGTTTACCTTAGTGGAATATAAGGTCTTTATATGGAAGCAGACACAGTAAAAAATGACATTAAAATATGATGATCCTAATTCCAGAATTTTCTAAGCTATATCAATCATTAAAGTGGACATATGTTAAATAGTGCGACGCATTCATGCCTTTATTGGTGATTAATTGAAACAAGCTTATCAGATAAACCCATGCCTCACTCTGCCTGAGGACTACAATGGTTTCCCCATCAATGAGCATGTCCCTAGTGCAACATCAAAAGCCTTCCCTTGCTTTATCAATAAGAACCTTTCCTTCCCACATCTTCCTGTAACTTGCTTAGCGTTCATGCCATTGATTTTCCAATAACCGCCCCTTACCCTGCGGTGGCTAGCCAGGCTCTGTGATGGCGCAGAGATAAGACACAGACAAGGAACATCACTGAGGCACATTTGAAAATCAGAACTGGTCTATTGTGTGGGGTATTCTTGGCATATTAACAAACTGCATGCCCTCGCTACTGATGAATATGTATATCGGAAGAGTCAGGACACCCTTAAGTAGCAGTATTTACAGTTTGGACTGAGTCTGTGCTAATTCCCTCAGGAAGCTCTAGAGAGCAGGGTCTTCTAAAGGGAAGGTTTGGGCAGGTGATCAGGCATGCTTATAATCAGATGGTTCTTTAGCCTTTAATTCCTGCCTCAGTTGGCCAGTAAATCCCACCTAATGAAAGGACCCGTATCTCAAAACTTATCTTATTTTGCATCCCTACAAAATGACATCCAGGCCCACTCTCTGACATTGTTCATTAAAACCAAGGCCTTTTCACAAGGTTCAGTCTTGTCTGCTTTGTGGTTGGGAGGAGGCTGAGCATAACTTTTTTTTTTGTCAAAGAGAAAAGAGAAGAGCTAAGAGACTCTGGCATAAAGTCTTTGATGGCAGGTGGCAGCAGAGGGTGAATGCTGCCGTCAGGATCTGTGCATCATCATGCTTTCCCTGAGATCAGCTCAGGAATCCAGCCTTTTCTTCCCTGTGATTATCGCTTATTGTCAGCTAAGGCTTGTTTTGGCTGCACACAGCCTGCTTATTGTCAACTCAGTGGACCCACATTCAGAATTACAATGCAAAACAAGGCCAGATGCAATGACAGAATCCCTTTTTGTAATGCCAGTATGCAAAAGACAATTTTTGTTTTTACATATTGCAGTATATAACCATACGTAATAACAGTACTAGTCACCTTTAGTGGGCTGCTCCATCATTTTGATTTGAGGGTATTAACGCAATCAGCACACATAGACACCAGCCTCCTCCACTTCCCCTCTACTTTGACCGCGTCTCTTTGTCTCCCGGACTTCTTTAGTGCCTCCTAGAGATTAAAGCTTTTCCTACTTTAAACAGGTGTCACTGAGCCAAGCAGACCTCCTAGAGACAAACAGCATTATATCAGTTGGCCCATCTGCGACTTTCCGACTCCAGACAATCCCATTGCTCATCAGTAACCACTGCAGGTTATTGAATTACACCATCTTGATTTTAAAGGCCAATCCTGTTTTCTGTAAGCAGTGGACACACCAAACTAGTTCAGAGCTCCAGCACTGATCAAGAGTCATCGTGTTATCCTGCCTATTGCTAATTGCTTGAAAAATCGAGCAGTAATGGGAATTGATGGATACTGTACTCACCTTTTTTGTACCCAAAGAAAAGAGGAGTCAAGAGAACTTTAGAGGTAATTGCTGACCTAATCCCAATCTGCTCCCTTGACCCTAACTCTGTGTTTTACACACTGCTGCTTGGCTAGTGTTTCCTCGTTCTTTGGGGGATTGAGGACTACTGGTCATCTAGTTTACCAAATGAAGTGTGGAAGGCCATTTAGCGGGCCCTCCAGACAATGTGAAATGCGTGAAGGGTAGGGCCAGGTGGGGGGAATTGGAGCTGGGCCCTTAAATACTCATACATGTGGTCATAGTGTTCCAGGCCTGGTTGAGACAGGCAGTGGAATCTGAAGGAGGGGCTAATGATTACAGGAACAAAGTGTGAAAAACTCTGTGTTCTGGCAGGACACATGGAGATGTTTTCCTATGAGACAGTCCATTTAGACGAGTCGCATTTTCTGCCTCTCCACCCCCATTTCATTTCGTACAGTTTATCCACTTGCTTTTAGTTTGAAGAATCACTGTCTGTTTGACGTGTGGCATGTTTTTTCTTGCATTACTCTCACTGCCCTCAGTCCATTTGTGTGAAATGGCTGTTGAGCTCATAGCCTCTTATTAATGGAGCAGATAATAAATACAGACCAGTAAGGCTAGTATCCCCTCACTCAATATGGCAGCCATCGCTAAATCATGTCTGGCTGTATAAAGCAATCATGTTAATAAGCCAGCCAGTCTAATATCTTTCATTTTATATGCAAAGTAACTTAAGGGTCACTGAGGTTAGCGTCTCTTGAATGTAAACAAAATAATCACATAGGCCATGCTATCAGAAATATGTGTGTATTTATGGTTCTTTATTTAATTTTACTTACTGCCCACAATTGACTCTTCTGACCCCTTAGTGTTCATTTTGCAGCCCAAATACAAATGCACATCTTTAAAATGAGGGTCCATAATTATTATTATTAATTTTTTTTTGTAGTTTGAGTGCATTTGGGCTAGGGAGGTGTCATTTATGTTGTGTGGGAGGCAAGCCTCATCAGACATTCATGAAGAGGCAGACAGACATTATCAATCTCCCCTCTCCTTCAGTGCTTTCTATGTTAGGGTGTGGGGTAGACTCCATTCTGATCACAGCTGAAATTTGCATCCCTAAGTAAATAAGTAAATAAATCAAGTGCAAGCAGTGAATGTGCTAATCAACCAGGACATGGCAGTGAGCTTGGTGCCGGGAAACTTTGCTCATGTAATATTCAGTACTGTTGGGTTAAAGGGCAGCCCAGAGTTATTGGTTTCAGCCCGATTGCCCCCTTTAATCAATGTTGGCTGCATCCCTTTAATAAAATTATTAGCTCAGCAGTATCTTGCGCTATCATTTTATCTCTTCTGCGCTCTAAATTGCAGCCTGCGTTGGGTCTCTCAGATGCTCGGGGCATGGCCAGCTCCCGAAAGCTCAGCTCCCATTTATTATTTCAGAGGCAGAGGATGGCTGGAGTGTTTGAAACCAGGCTAAGCGTGGAGGTTATTGGATGCAAGATCTAAACACAGCTGCAGTGAAGTCTCAAACCGACTTATGTATTTTTGGTTCATAGAAAATACTGACTTTTATTGCTCATGTTATAGTCCAGACACATCTATCTCAATAATGCACATGAATTACATTCTTCTTATATGTACATAGCTGAGGATAGAGTGGTATAAGTATTACTGTTAAGAATTTCTTTCTTTTATTAGATACATTTTACCCTTTTTTCTTCTAGTTATGTAAATGTAAGACGTGCTGATGGGTGGCTTCTCAATGTCTAATTATCTCACAAGGAATCTATTTGATCCATTAAGTTAGACTGTTGCTGCTTTTTTCTGACTGCAAGTTAATTAAAAACGGATGTAGGATTTGTAGAATATAAGATTAGGGGTGTTGTTTGGAAGGTGAAGATAAAAGATGGTACCTTTGTGATATGGCAGGAAGATGAATCATGGAAGTCTTATTAGTGCTTGTCTCAGGTATTGTGTTTAAGTGCCTAATCTAGCGTAATGAGCATGGTGTCATTTTTCTAATTATATCTCAGACTTTTGTCTCTCACCGAGTTTGCTATACATTTGATTTTTTTTCTTTCATCCTTCTTATACATTGTGCTTCTTTCATATTTATAAGTCTGATCTTTCCTTAATACTTATAGTAATATGAGTTGTGCACATGCTTCCTGTCCCAAATGCAACAGTAACCACTTATTTCAACCATTTTGTGTCTCTGCAGGCCTGGATGCGATGAATGCCTCATGTAGGCATCAGCATGGACAGCTGTGAGTCTCCCGTGGTTTCTGGGACAGACGATGGGCTCGGCTCCTCCCAGCAGCAGCAACCACCTCAGCCCTGGAACGATCACACTAGCTCACAGGTCACCTGCACCAACCAGGCACCTTCCCTGGACCCTCTGTCTCTCTCTGGTCCCTACCCCTCTCAACCCCAAAACTCTATTGCACCTCATGACAGGGTAAGAGAACTACAGTCTAGCAGCAGCAGCAGCAGCAGCAGCCGAAACAGGCATCACCCCAGACCCACCGTGATAGCTCTGCCACAGGCCGGCTGCATCCCAGAGGAGAGGGTCTTGACGAAGAAGAACAAGAGGGAGTGAGCTGTGGAGAAGGGGAAGAATCTGAGGACTTAGATGAAATGGAGATTGACAGCTGTTTCCCAAGTCTTCAACCCTTTCCTGGGATCCCAATAGCTTCAGGGGGAGGCGGTATGCCCACTCTTCTGCGACATCAGCCCACACAACAGCAGGGACAACCTGAGAGTGGGAGTGAGGAAGGGGAGGACGAAGAGGAAGAGGAGAGCAGTGATGTGGAGAACCTGGCTGGAGAGATAGTCTACCAGCCAGATGGCTCAGCCTACATCGTGGAGAGCCTCAGTCAGTTGATCCAAAGTAGTGGAGGTATGGTACCCAGCCTGCTTCCTACAAACTCTCTCTCAAGTGGGGGGAAACCAGGGGAACCTGCTGGGACTTCGTCCTCAGTTTACCCACAGATCATCAACACGTTCCACATAGCCTCGTCCTTTGGAAAGTGGTTTGGCAATTCAGATCAAGGTTTCCCCAATACCTCAACAATGGCAGGTCTTAGCCCTGTCCTGCACAGTTTCCGTGTCTTTGATGTGCGGCACAAAAGCAACAAGGATTACCTGAACAGTGATGGGTCTGCCAAGAAGTCCTGTGTATCCAAAGATGTTCCCAACAATGTGGATTTCTCCAAATTTGATGGGCTAGCCCTATATGGCAAGGGTAAACCCATTCTCATGTGTTTTCTCTGCAAGCTGTCCTTCGGCTATGCCCGTTCCTTTGCCACTCATGCTGTCCATGATCACCGCATGACACTGTGTGAAGATGAGCGGCGGCTGTTGGGAGATAAGCATGCATCTGCCATTATCCAGGGCATTGGGAAGGACAAAGAGCCCCTCATAAGTTTCCTGGAACCAAAAAATAAGAGCACTCCTCTGCCATCTACCCTGCTCCCTCTTAACTCTGGACAGAGCTTCTATGGCACATTTAGTGGTGTCCATCTGGAGCCTGGAAGCAGCAGTGGGGGCAGCGAGACCCTCCTGAACAAAGACTCTGACTCTGGCCTCCAGCAACAGCAGCAGCAACAAACCCCATTAGGCTCAATCCTGTCTCTTGGAGGGCTGAGCATTCCCAAAGCATCCACTCTTACCTCATCCCCAG
>JAMQGT020010603.1:0-14393 GCA_024447675.2 Pterophyllum scalare
GCTCTGCCAAAGACTCCAGTGCCCTGCCCAAACAGGGAGGGAGAACAGAGGAGCCTGCTGGGAAAGAGTTGGCTTGCAAGGGAGAAGATGGGAACACTAAGGGACATGAAAGCAAGGCACACTTATCCAGCCAGACTGGGGGCTCTGAGGAGGATGAGGAACTGTTATTAGGGGAAGAGGAAGATGAGGTGGAGGCAGAAAGCACTGCAATGGCCTGTGGTGGTAACAGTAGCAGCGGTGGGGGTGAAGCGGGGGAACCAGCTGTCTCAAACCAAAGCATTTCCAAATCTCCTTTATTAATGCCTAGTAGCACTCTCCAGCCTTCTCCCTGCACCTCTGCAGTCAGTTCCACACATAACAGCAAAGCCCTTGCTTCCATTTCCTCCTCTGTTAAGGAAGAGGGTTCGACTGCAGATAGTGGGGGGAGGACCTCAGAGCTCCCTCTGAGCTTTAACTGCCAGGGACCTGCTATTCCCATGGCACTGGCGACAGCTGCCGTCAGAAGGAGCGAGGATGACACTTCTGGCACTTCCTCCTCGCCTCTGTCCACCAATGCTGCTGCTGATGAAAGTGCCAATCGAGATAGTGCCACAGCTCCAGAACCAAATGATTGCCCTGCAGAGGGAGAGGAGGAAAATGGAGCCCTTCTGCATCATCACCACGTGCACCACCATCATCATCACCTCCACTCTTCATCTCATGGCCACTCGCTCCCCCTCCCGGGGGGTTCCTGTGACATAACAGGAATGGGTGAGTGTTCACAGAACCATGGGCCCAGTGGCAGTGGAGGTAGTGGGGTAGAATGCCCTAAATGTGACACTGTCTCTGGGTTCCTCACGTTCCTTGGGTGGTCACATGACCATGATGCATTCACGCAACTCATGCAAGACACTTAAGTGTCCCAAATGCAACTGGCATTACAAGTACCAGCAGACTCTGGAGGCCCACATGAAAGAGAAGCACCCGGACTCAGGAGGCTCTTGTGTATACTGCAGCAGTGGCCAGAGTCACCCTCGTCTGGCTCGTGGAGAAAGCTATACCTGTGGATACAAGCCTTTCCGGTGTGAGGTATGTAGGTAACTTTTTGCTGATTTAGTTGCACGTTAGGTGGCAACCAAGGATTTTAAATTAATGTCTGTGTAATTTCATTGCAGTTCAAGAGAAACTGTCTTGTATTTTGTAGGTGTGTAACTACTCAACCACCACAAAGGGCAACTTAAGCATCCACATGCAGTCAGACAAGCACCTGAACAATATGCAGACACTACAGAATGGAGGCTCCATTGGTTCTGCGCAGGACCAGGTGTTTGGACATAACCCAGGAGGAGTGGTGGCTGTCCCGTCAGTCACCCAGGCCAGTAGCCATCACCCTCCCCATCACCATCCTTCACAATCCTCCACCCATATGTCCGGACCTTGTGGGGTCCCCTCCCCAACCAAGCCGAAGAGCAAACCTTCTTGGCGGTGTGAGGTGTGTGACTATGAGACCAATGTTGCACGGAACCTTCGTATTCACATGACCAGTGAAAAGCACATGCACAACATGATGCTACTCCAGCAGAATGTGACTCAGATGCAGCACGGACGACTTGGCTTGGGTGCTATGCCTTCACCCTCTGAAGCTGAGCTCTACCAGTATTACCTGACCCAAAATATGAGCCTTCCACCAAGCCTCAAGATAGACCCAGCTGGAGCTGAGGCCCAGTTCTTGATGGGGAGCTTTCACCTGGATCCAAACATGGCTGCCCTGGCCCCTGCACTTGGTAAGTCTTATTTTGTTCTCAAAAGTATTTCCCCACAAAAACACAATGAGAAGGCTAGAAAAAAAATATTTCTGTGGAATTTCTTTCAGTTGAGCTTGATCTTGATTTCTAATTTTTTAATTTATATATATATATATATATATATATATCTCTCCCCTTCTATACTATGCTATACTATACTGTATAGTATACTATACTATACTATACTATACTATACTATACTATACTATACTATACTAGGCATATTACTGATTTGTACTGATTTTGGTAGCTCCTTTGCTCTCATGCTGCCCTAATATATGTGTTTACCAGCAATAGTAAAATGTTCTAGTACACAAGGCCAGCATACCAAATATTTTTTCTTACAGTAAATGTGCCAAGCAGCATACAGAAAGCAAAAGATTATTTTTCTGCTCACACGGTCTTTCATAGGGCACTCAAATAACAGAGTGCTGATATAATTTAACAGAATTTTGAAATTCACTGTCTGATATCCATGCAAGGTGATTTAGAGGGCCACATTTGTATAGTCTATGTGCCCCCCCTCCCCCCACAGCTAACCAGCCTTAGCTTTTTTTCTTTCTTTTCTTTTTTTCAAACTGCTGCTGAACTTCACCACTGGAGTTCTCTGTTTCTTCCAAGTTAGTAATTTCAGCTATAAATTTAATCTTGGTCAAAGAAGGGAGGTTAGAGGCCTCAGCAAGGGTAATTCAGCAGCACAGCAAACTGTTTGTAGGACCAGTTACAACCACACAGTTTGTACAGACTTGTTTCAACTGTCAACAGTTTGAAGACACAAACAAGAATTTATTGCTGTGACTAATTTTTTTCCCCTCTTCTGCCATCTGGTTCATTTTCCTGTGAGGTGAGTTGTAATAAGCATATTACAAGAGAGGCAATAATTATACAGTCTGAGCCCATAAACTGCAGTGGTGTTATCCATGGTCACACTTTAAGGAACTCGTAACGCCATCATACACAAACACTCTGATATTAGCAGTACCATATAATACATGAGGTTCAGTAAGAGAATCTGCCATCACTAGGAGATCCCCAACCAAACAACCACAGAGGTACACTTTATTTATGCTCTCATCCTGAATTTTTTTTTTTTTTTCACTGTAGGGTATATTTCTAAAGAGATACAGTTTATGAGCTCACGTGATATCAGCTTCTAAATATATAGAAATTCGCAATGTAATAGTTTTAATATAAAACAGCCTATATCAAACAAATGCAAAGAAATCAAAAATTTAGTTGGTAGAGTCAGGTAGAAAGGGGAAGTGTAAGGTGCAAGAAAAAAAAAACAGATGGGTATAATGACATATGTGTACATCTGTGTTTTTGAATGTAAAGAACCATGACTGGGGAACTGGGTCTGTGAGTGATTTCACAGGGTTTCTCAAAGGTCTCCCTCTCCTGGCTATAAAAACTCAGGTAATGGAGAAAAGTCTGAGAACAGGCTGCATACTGCAGCAATAAATAAAAAGGAGCTGCTGGAATTAATTTAGTGTAAAGCCAGGCAGGGTCAAAGCCTGCATGCTCAGTCTGGGCAGTGAAAGATTAAAGATCAGCAAGCAAAGGCAAAAACACCAGCTCTTACCTCGTTTTTTTTTTTAGCATTCATTTTTAAAGCCAGCTTTCCCAGACTGTACAGACATCAATTATGTGGTTGGTGTCATAAGATATGTGCTTGCTGTGTTTTTTTTTTTTCCATTCTCACCATCGTTCGACTCGGTACCAAGCAGACTTAATCTGTCAGGTGTTAGAGGTAATCTGGAGAGAAAGGAGGAAAATAATCCAAGAAGTGGAATTTTTTTTAAAAGTATCATTATGTGAACAACGGCAGTGGGGTTGGTTTACAGTATTTTGTGCTTGGGAACTCCGTGCTGTAATTATAAAACATCTTGCTTTTTCTGTTGACCTTGTGGCTTTTAGAGTTGAGGACATGAAAGAGCACTAGCTCAAACAGTGAAATGTGTATGTTCATTTTCTGGCATCGTGACGCTTTTGTAGAAATGTCCAGGCGCTCTTGTTATTTGTTAGCTAGAGACAAACAAAAAATGAGCATTATCCTCCAAACAATATCATACCAACAGACACTTTTTTGTTTAGGCTTTTTTTTTTAAAGCATGTATTTACTTGAGATGAAATGTTCTAGAGTATAAGCTTTGAATAGGTCTGAGCTAATGATACCTTTCTCTACTCTTTGTTTTGGTTTGTCTTCGTGTGTTTCCTCTGTTTTAGTAGGTGGGGAAATCCCTATGGATGTGCGGCTGGGTGGTGGGCAGCTGGTGTCTGAAGAACTGATGACCCTGGGAGAAAGTTTGTCGCAAACTACAGATCCCTCTCTCAAGCTCTTTCAGTGCGCTGTGTGCAACCGCTTCACCACTGACAACCTGGATGTGCTTGGCATGCATATGGGAGCTGAACGCAGTCTACCGGAGGAGGAGTGGCGTGCTGTCGTCGGGGACTCGCATCAGTGCAAGTTGTGCCACTACACTACTCAGCTCAAGGCCAACTTCCAGTTGCACTGCAAAACAGACAAGCATGTACAAAAGTACCAGCTTGTGGCCCACATCAAAGAAGGGGGCAAAGGCAACGAATGGCGTTTGAAATGTGTGGCCATAGGTAATCCAGTGCACCTTAAGTGCAACGCCTGCGACTACTACACTAACAGCCTGGAGAAGCTGAGGATGCACACTGTCAATTCCCGCCATGAGGCTAGCCTTAAACTGTACAAGGTCAGTGAGCCACACGTCTCTTTTTTTATTCCTGTTGTCGCTGCTTTTTAAAAAAATTTTTTAAAATCAAATCCACTATTCAGCCTTGTCCAGACAACATGTCACATCATTAATGCAGATATACACACAGATGGGGAAAGAGCATGCACATTAGTGAAGATTTCATGGAGCACAACTGCCACTGACAATTATGTCATTACCACTCTTTTTGAGATGTTATAATACAACCGAGACAGTGTCATATTTGACACTATTATGTTCTTTGAACTTCTGAACTTTGTTTTGCAAAATTTAAAAAACAAATCTTTATTTCCTGGTTAACGCAATACTTCTCTGCAACACACAGTGCATTACTAGATGCACTCTGGAGGCATGAATGAAAGCTTTGTTGCCTTCCCAGTTGTCATATAGAAGCAGTGCTCCACTGCTGCTAAGAGAAGAACATGGCAGGCATAGCTGGTTTGGAAGCTTAGGCCTGAATCACTTGGAGACGAATGAAGAAGTGTTAGGAGACAGAGGTTTGGTGCTAATACTCCTCGGAGCGGGAAAGGCTGAATTGTTCTCGACAGCCGTATTGATTTTTGCTGGACTTGGAGCTTCACCTTCTTCTCTAATCATTCCATAATAGCCAGTGGATGAACACTCTCCGAACAAATGGCCATAAATCTAACAGGCCTGATTCCACTTAGGTACCTATCCTGTGTGTCTGCGGCTTCGGCCACTCTGTGCTTAACCCAAACTGGCATAGTTGCACACACGCACACAGATAACAAAACACATACCAACGCTGACGACACATACTTGCTGTAAGCATGCACTACACACACAACATATAGCAATATATAGCACTGAATTCTGCCTCTTAGAAGATGCTGCCCTCATTTGTAAGTCAACTTCACTATCCTTGTTTGACTAGTCGGACAACTCAGTAGATCGACAGTTGTGTATTTGTATCTAATGTAATGGAGGCATTAAAAAGAATGTGAAAAATGTGCTACTGCAAGCATGGTGTTTTAACCACAATAAAAACTAAGGTGAAGTGGTCATTTTAAACCTCTTCAAAAATCCTGTCCATTTGAAAACCACCCAGCATTATGAATGTGTTGACAGAGCTGCTGGCATGACAGACATATTTCCTGTT
Source organism: Pterophyllum scalare (assembly GCA_024447675.2). Classification (NCBI taxonomy): domain Eukaryota; kingdom Metazoa; phylum Chordata; class Actinopteri; order Cichliformes; family Cichlidae; genus Pterophyllum; species Pterophyllum scalare. The sequence continues at coordinate 5,649 of JAMQGT020010603.1, forward strand.
CGCAGGTTCTTTGTACTGAAATAACAGCAAAATCAAGAAATCAATTTTCATTTTTTTCTTAAAAGGAAAGTGTAAAGCAGGGTTTCTGCTGCAACTGTTAAAGAGGTCAGGAGATGTTTAGCTTGTCAGTCTGTGGTTTGCACCATGACAAGAGAGCTCTTGAGGATATTTTTAGATTAGGTATTTAAAGAGAACACATTATATTCATTTCCTGCCTCATATCTATATCCTTGCACAGTTGCACTATATTCAAGGATTATTTTTGATTAACTTCAAAGTAATCCTTATTTATGTTAAGGGGGTTTGGTGCAGCCCCCTCTCCCTTTAACCACCTGCTTACTTTAAGCTGACTTCCTTCTGATTGGCTGCTCCTTGCAAACAGAAGGTTTAAACAGCAGGTAGGTAGCGCTGCTATGCTCATAGCCAGAACTGACTTTCAGAGATGACCATATTAAAGACACATTGTACATATACTTACCAAAAAAGAATAGATCCCTTTTTAAGATACTGTATGTACAAACACAAGCACATAATCCATGAATTTGTTAAGTCAGCATGTGTGTTTCCCAGTGTTTGGTACTCCTCTCTTGACCTTAGCTGCTGGACTTACTGGGCAATATTCCAATAATAGTTTCCCATTAGACCAGAATAGACAGGATCTGATTTAGTTTCTCTCTTCTGCACACCTTTTGGGGAAAGAAACAAGTTTTGCCTTACTGCATAGAGTTCAGCTTATTCTACATTATCTTTGTGCTTCCACTTTAGTGTGAGCCCAACAGGCAAAAGGGGGAAAAAAAATCTTCCCTCTCTCTTTTTCTGTGCAAGTTTTTAGGACAGAAGAGACATATGTCACACCGCTGTTCAGACTGTGGGGGATTAAATATGTACAACACATCCAGGCATGATCATTTTTTATGACTTAAGCCTCTTAAGATGGCTCCATATTTCTTAAAACCAATTGATCTTCTGACTGAGAGTGTGTGCATTTGTCCAGAAATCACCTGCTCTCTCAACCATGGAACATAGTGGTCTTTTTAAGCTCTTCTCATCCCAGACCCTACTAAACAACATAGATATTCACGAGTCAACAAGAATTAATACAGTATTTTATGACTCATCGATGTGATTAACGGACAAGTACATGGTTTTAAGGTTTTTTTCACTGAACTGGCTCCCCACTTGACAATGTCAGTTTTCTTACCATTTTGGATTTACTGTCCTGGTAGAGATACTGACAGGCAGAAAACCACAGTGCCCCAAAAGCCTGTAAAACCAACTTGGTATATTATGCATGGACGAAAAAAGAAAAATCACCATTCATTTATGCTTCCCCAAAGAAATCTGATGCAAATAGCACCATTTTTAACCTTTTTGGGGCAAAAATAAATCATCAAGTCAGCATAAACAGGCTGTAAGATGTGGGAGATGCTTGGGACACTTCACCCAAATCAAACTGGTTTGCATTAAACAGGCCCTTTGTGTGCACAGCTCCATATAAATTGGAGCCTGTAATTACTGGAATTAAAAAGGAAGGTTTAAACTGAGGGCTAAGCTGGATGGGATAATTTGAGAGTCTGTGGTATGCGGCCCATATTAGGGCTTTCTAAAAATATCACCCCCACCGCCCCATGTATTGGAATGTTCCAAAAGACCACAGAATGATCCAGCAAGTCATCCTGACCACTAGACCACCACACAGTGGGGGGTGATGCTCTCTTCCCCTGTGTACTTCGCTCTCAATTGAGAGATACCGATTCTGAAGTCTGAGTTCTGCCAACAGTCCCCTGTGTTCTGAAGCTAACTTTTACCTTCTCTTTTTCCCATGGATCATGGGGATTTTAGTGGCTCTAAAGACAGCATGATGGTCACCCATCTACACACAGGATGGCCATGCCCCTAAGCAGTGAAGACAACCCTCCACTGGCTAATGGGATATGTTTTTAGAATAAAGCGCTCTACTCAGGCCTCGAGGCTTCACTATGTTTTAGTGTAGAGGTGAGAGACTCATCCAGCTCCAGGCCCTGACTGCTTTGGCCAGACAGAAAGGGTGGGGACTAACCAGGCCAAGCCACAGGCCTCAGCTTCCAGTCAAGGGTTGGGGGAAAGGGGAGGAGCATGGGGGGGTTAGCTGGCTACCTTCCTTGTCTCGGGGGCCGGTGCAATCGGCGGTAATTGAGATTGATTGGATGTTATTTTTCCTCTTGCAAATGTAGTCCATTAGCTTGGCACATGCATAATCAGTTTAGAGCGCAGTTAGCCGAATGTAATCATGTTCCTCGGTGTCTGCTAGCACAAAATCCACTCCAGATGCCGCTTGGCCACGGAAAGACAGGGGGGAAAGTGCCGTCACTATCAGATGGGGAATCTTTAACCAAGTAAATCCTGAAATCCCTTCCCCTGTTCTGTTCCTTCCCTATTAAGCACACAAGAGTGTTGAAAAATTCAGCTCCTTCTTTCTGCCATACACACCCAGTCACATGCAGTGTCCCACGCCTTACCTTTAAGAGCACGGCTTTTGATTGTATGTGCTGCCCATTAACGGACAGAAAACATCTGTATCTTGTATAGAGTTACTGCTCTTATTTTACCCCTCAGTGCAATCCAGAAGAACCAGTGAACACTGAGGAAAGAAAATGTCCACACTCTGCAGAGAGCAAATGATCACGATGAAACATAATAGAGGAAAAGAGGCTGTAATGTAAATGAAGGGATTAGTGGTTAGATGAAAAGGCATTAAGGTGTTTCACTGATGATCCTACTCAGCAGAAGCACTGGCTTCTCAGATGCGGGAATCCAAGCCATGATGACCGCTCCCCCTTAATGATCAAAACTACCAGGATTGACTCGAGTCTTCTTGGACTGTGCATTGGAATGTAGTTAGAGAACAACTGCTAATAGGTTATGGTTTTTCAGTCTAAATCTGGAAAAATATTGCAGTTTTGCAATCAAATAATACTGATATGGATTTTGGATGTGTGCAGGACTCCAGCTGACTTGGTCTTGAGCCACGTGCTCACTAGTGGACAGTAAGGCTCCTGGGTAAGTTTTTTTTAGAATGTTGTTCCCTGGTTGCTGATCGTGCTTGACATGATTATATACCTCTCCCAGTCTACTAAACTTTTCTTACTAATTTTTTTTTTTTTTGAAGTGAAAGTGTGTGCATATGACTGCCCGAATTAAGACAAATTATAGTAGGTAACCTGAGATGTCCACAAAGTTGGGTGAGTGGGTGCCTCGTCTTACCCACTCACAAATGAGACATTTCTAGGAGGGGGACTGGTAGGAGGTGGATAGAGAGACAGACAGGAGAGTGGGTGGGGGGTGCTGGAGGTTTGGAAGCATAGATACACTGCTAATTATCATGGCTAGCCTATGATTGTTCAGTAATAGTGCTCAGTGGGAAAGGTTGCAGCAGTTCCAGGAAGAGCTGAGCTCTGATTTACTGGTACTACCACTCTAATAAAGCGCTCACTGCACATCCTGGGAGACAGCCCATTCTCTCCTTTCACATGCACAAGTGTGTGAATGCACACACAAAAACAGACAGATGAACAGGCAGACGCACACACAGCGCAACCGTGTCATCTAAAATGCCATAGGGCACATGAAAGGTATCTTTTCAGTAGTTCATAGAGAAGTTCTGTGTCGGCCCCTGCCTCTGTTTACTCCCCAGTTAACACTGTTATGATCCAGAACCCTAGTTACACTCTTTGTTTCAGGAGTCACCTGCAGGGTCTTAAACTCTTGCATCTTACTTCAAACAAATCTCACTTACTCAGTGGTGGGTGAAACAAGGAAGGAGCAGTACAGCGCAGAGAACCAGGGTGGATTTAAGAGAGCGGCTGTTAGGCATGTAAGGGGGGGCTACTAGGGGTTAGTGTTTGGCTGTGTGCAAAAATTTCACAACTCTTCTAGCTCCCACCCCTTGAGAAGGCTAGAGAAAGGGTCAGGCTTTGACCCATGGCACAGCTGTTGCTGCTGGTGGTGTTGATTGTATGTGCACAGGCCCTACTGTGGGTGTTGCCGGGGCTTACACAGTGACAGTGAATGAAAGCAAAAAGGGGGAAAGGAGAAAGCTGCTTTGACAGGGGAGGCTAGACTTTTCTCAGCTCTCAGCTTTTTTCCACAGTTGCCAGAGTTAAGAATCCAGTGCATTAACTAGATGCTCTGTCCTGGGTTTGTTTTTAGACATAGAGACACGTTTTCTGTGCTCCTTGAGCATTTTTCCTGTCTCCTATAGCTCTTTATGGGTTCGATTGTGTGCTGAAAGTTAGAGATCCTTTGTCATTATGTTATTTTTTGTTGTTGTTGTGTTTTTGGACAAGAGCATCAGAGCACATTCTTGCTAATATCCAAGGTCATCCTGATATCTCCTGCCTGATCAGCAGAAGTGTATGAAGTGTAGATTGGAGTTTGTTGAAGTAAACAGATACAAGGCGAGGGTTTTAGGCTCCACTTTGCCTCACTGTAGATATACACTATACACCACTGCCTGACATGACAGAAACAGTGTGTATCGCCAAATTTGTAGTTTTGAACACTATTGTTACTTTTACTTTGCACTTTATTCTTCTTTTTCACAATTCTACCATGAAAAATTCTTTACACACAAAAAAGAAAGAAAAATCATAGACAGTTGGTGGATTTGCATAAGGTTATTTATGTTCATATTTTTAATTTAACTAGCATGGGGAAAAAGTCCTCAGTTCTTCCTTCCACATCCTCTCACAGCTAACTCTTAGTCTGTTAGAAATGTCTTGATCCTCACTACAGAACTGTTAACATTATTACCAACACATTGATTCTCTTACTAAATCAAAAGGTCTGGCCTCCAAGCCCATGAAGCTTCCCCGGCTTGAATTTGTTTTTAGATTTTTTAATTATGACACACAGCAAAATGAAGTTCTTCCTTTAAAGTGTTTGTGGGAGATGGAGACATTATCAGGAGGGCTTTTACATCTTAGACAACCTTTTTCCTGCACCAACTGGAGCCTCACTGCCTGCTTCAATCATGTAAAGATAGTAACTCCATGCATGTCAGTCATGGTTCTGTCTTTTTGCTAATTCCACAAAACCTCACTGCAAGGTTGCCTGAGCAATGGTATGCATTTTGTCTTCAAAATGACCTCGTATCAGTCCATGCAATCAACAGCCTTTACAGTGTCTTTGAATGTATATATTTGGTAGTCAAACTGCAGTAAAATGAGTTTACACATAGACTGACCACCATATCAAAGTAAGTATATTACTATGGATAACCAGTTTGAAATAAGGACTTTTTACATTAATCTCATAATCACTCTTCTGCAGTAATCTGAACGCATTTGCACATTTCATCTGATTTCCACAAAACATTAATAGTAGTACTGATCTTCATTCTCTTCTATTTTTTTTTTTTTGAAAGATACTAGTCTACACAGCAGTTTAATAGAATCTCTTTTTCTTGAATGTTGCTGTGTGTGGTTCAGAAAACCAGAATTTCCTGCTTATATCCTTGTAAATGATGTACTGTGAGTGTATGCAAATATATTATGTGGCTCATAGCTCGACTCAAACGAGGTCCAGGCTTCAAGGTCTTCAAGCCGAGTTGGTCAATGCATCAGGTGGCCTATAGCCACTGCACCTGAAAGACTAACATTGTCAGTCGACAGGTAAATGCTGCTCTTCAGCACCACACCAGGGCTCCTGTGAATCTCTGCACAGTAACTCCTAAGCTGAAGGAGGCAGGCAAGCTTACTGACTCTCTGCCATCAATACATCAGTAGCTTAGCCACCAGATTAATGGCCTTCATGTGGTCAGGGCCACAAAACTACTCAGTTTTGAGGTATTTGTATTTAGTGCAGCTGTACAGTAAAGTAGGGTAAAGAGAGATGAGAAGAAGGGAGGGGGAATTAGGTGCCAGGATGAGCACACAGGGACCTGTTTGGTGTCTGTCTGCTCATTCTGTTTGGGTTTGGCCAGCAGGACAGAGTCATGGGACTGTGTTGGAACATTTCCCTTACTTTGTAACCTTCCGGTTTTGAGTCAGAAAGGATGTTTGAGTACCAAATACATTGTTATTATGAAGTATTTTTTATATATACTTGATATTGATTTACATACATTTCATAACATACAGTTATTTGACAGCTCCTTGTGAGACACAAGCTTTTCTCACTGTAGAGCAGTTGCTCCTAAGTGCACAGAGTATGTACTGCTTTTGTTTTTATTTGTCTTAACAAATCGTCCCCTAAGGTCTTTCCATTTTGTGATGCATTGATTAATGTTGGATTACAGAACTTAAGCAATTTATTACTTGGATTTCTAATGGGTCACATGGATGATGCTGATACACTTTGTATGGATTGTATAGCACAAAATGTGACATGGAGTACTCAGTGCAGTAGAAGGTCCGCTTCACCTCTCTGTGACTGCTATTGAGGCTTCAGTTAAAAAATAATCCATCCACCAGTTTCCTGGGACTACAGTTTTTATTTGAAACTGCGGGACCTCGGGGGATTTTCCCCTTGGGCCAAACGAGAATAGCCATCTCCTCCTGAAGTTCATGGCACTGGTTGTCCATCCATGTTTTGCCTAATTGCTGTGTGCTGGAGTCCAAGGTTAGAACTGGGAGCTGTAAATCCCTCAGTGTTATGCAGACAATGTTTTCTCCAGATGTAGAAGAAAAGATTTCATCCTTTTGTAATTAAGCGGTGCAGCCCAGGGTGTCATGCGGTTTTTATTAGTGGTTCTGGAAAAGATCATTTTGCACCTTGTTTTCTCATTATGGCTTTTATTCTTGAATACAAAAGATGGATAAAATGATGGGATGAAAACGAAAGAGGCAGCAGAGAATAGAATCCCCTGTTTAAATTATTATATGGAAATTACAAGGTAGTGATGTAAGGGGTAGCTATGGGTGTGTGGGGGTGCAGACACAAAAGGAGACAAAGGCATAGTTTTGAAACTCAGGCAGTAACATAGTGCCTCAGATGAAAGATACTAGAAAAAAGTTTGTATTTTTTTTTTTTAATCCCAGGAATTTTCCCAAATGTTATCTCTCCCATGGGTGTCATCTTCTACACCTGTGTTCTACTTTAAACTTACTTCTGAAATAAGAGGGAAGGGTGGGTAGCGAGTGGGGAAAATGATAGTGAGTGAAGAGAGAAAGACAGCTTTAAGAGTTGGGGACAAGAATGCTCTTCAGCTTCTCAAGGGCACTGATATTTTATGGCCCTCACATTCCTTCATGACACACTGATGCCCAGAATAGACAGAGAGGGGGGGAAAAAAAGTTTAACTACCATGCCTTTAAACCCCACCCCAGCATATCATCTCTCTTGCCTATTCACCTTCACCTCACCCTGCTTCGTTTATGTGGCAAACCTCTGGGTCACCCTCACACTTCTCTGTTACTTGGCAAAGCTCAGTGTCACATGGATTTACAGAGCCTTCTTTTCTCTGAGATCTCTGAGACATGTAGACAGAAGAGGAAGTCCTCATAGACACTGAACTCCTAAACTCACAGATCATATGCTATCATCCTTCACTGCCAGCCCCAGAACTCTTTTTTTTTTTTTTAAATAATAATAATTTCACCACAGTCAACAGCACCCTTAAAATTAAGGCCTGCTGAATAATTCAAACTCTGATCCTTCCTTCAGATGGCCTATCTCCGTCACAAGATAGGAATTTACTTAATTTATGCTTGTTAGGTTGGAATAGTCATGTTAAAATAATTTGAACCATAAGGACTGTCTGTGCAGCTACTGTTAAAATGAGAACTCTGGGAGCCGTTAAAGTTTGGACATGAAATTGTGAGATCTGGAATGCAAATGATTATTCAAATGATCAGTGTATTAATTTGCATGCTGAAAGCATGAGGGAGAGAGAGCATCTTAATAAGTTATGTAAAGCAAAGTATTTTATTATTTGTTGATGTTTCAGGAGTGAGGGCATATTAATTTTGCAGTTGTAAGTCCCAGTGTGACCTAAATCTCTCTCTTTCACTTTCACTTGCTCTCGCTCACTCACATGCACGCACTCACACACACCATTGTCGTTAATAATCACAAACACTCTCTTTTCTAACACATTTACTCCCTTCTCTATATAACAGAAAGCCATATTTTTGATAGACCCATGGCATAGATGGTATATAAAACACGCAGCTGTTGGTTTGTGAAGCCTCACTGTTATTTTGAGCGCTGCCATGTTGTTTTTCTTTTGGGTCCAGAAGTGAACATATTTTGTACAAGAGGGTGAAGTGCTAGCATGGTTAGCATTCTGCATCCATAAACTGTATGGGTGTGTTGTACAAACACAAATACCAGAAAATTAATGCTATAAGGCTTCAGTCACACAGACCTAGAGCCTGGTCTGCATACCCCTGGCAACTGCAAGATGCTAGGGAAAAAATGTGCATGGTGAGTCGTCGCTAGAGGTTGCTGCTTGTTGCTAGGTGAAATTTGTCAAGAAAAGGGTGCTGTACCAAAAACTTCCTTGTGATTGATTTGGCCACTAGCAGATTGTTGCTGTCACTAGCAATTTGCATGAAAGATGCAGACTTGTTTGCAAACACTTGCCATCTACTTGCCATGTGGTAGTGAAACTGGGAAAACCACTCACTAAGAAGTTGGCAAGTGTTTGCAGACCAGTTGGCATCTTCCATGCAGAGTACGGGCACTGTAATCTGTTAGCAGCCAAAGTAAGGAGGTTTTTTTAATGCTGAGTAATACGTAACTGAACCAAGTAGATTATGCACA
>JAMQGT020010604.1:0-29222 GCA_024447675.2 Pterophyllum scalare
GTAAGCAAAGCGCCAACTTTAATCTGCCGTAAACCATACTATAGAAGAAGAATATAGGGTGACTGATTCCCTGTGCGTGATTTTTCAGGCTGCAAGTCCGAGGCAAGAAAAACTGTGTTGACAAACAACAGGCCCCACCAGTGAGACAGCTAAGTTTAACTAATTGATGAAATGGCACACACAGAGACCTCTGTTGTAGGAGACACAGATAACAATTACAGTCTGCCACTTTAGCGGCATTCCCGCCTTTGAGGCAGTACTCGGGGGATAATATCGCCATGGTTTTGCAGAGCGCGCGGGTGAAATACAAACTGTAAACAGCGCCATTGTTTGGCTAACGTAGTTATCGGCTAAAAGAAAAATGCCGTCTTTATATGGCTAAATAAGTATTTTTAAGTTGATACTTTAAAATAAAACTGTTCACATGCATGCATCGGGGGGCCAACAGACGAGGTAGCAAATAAAAACGAAATGATAGTTATATGTTAACTCGGGTCTCACCGCCGGAAACAGTCGGCTAACATTACCTCTGAAAGACTGACGGGCAGCTAACACAGATGGAGACGCGATACCCAACCTTGGTAAGTTCCTCCGTTTGCATTTTCACAAACTAATCATAAATGCGGTGCTTAAACAAGCCTCGGAGCTAGCATTCAGACTTTTGTCTGGTAAGAAGTTTTAGAATTTCCGAGTCTGACTGCAGACTGCCCCCTTTGTTTTCACGCACCAATTTCCTCTTTAATCCACACTTTAGGACTCCCTTATTTTATCTGTGCATTATTGCTACAACTTAGAAACATCTTTTGTTACGGTGATGCTGTCCGTGCTGCTCACTCTTTGACTGGAATATTGGAATTGCTTAGTCCTGAAAGCTCCCTGGAAAAATATTAAAAAATAAAATAAAACAAAACTCATTTCACTGCAGCAAGAGGGCTAGCGGGGACTAGAAAGTTGTTAACTTACCTTTCATTGGGTCTCAGTTAAATGCAGAGTGCAGCCTTACTTGTGGTTCCCAGACTTTCCAAAAATGAGTTCAAACATCTTTTGGTTTGGGTTCAAGAGACAGACACTAGTTTTAAGATTAGACTCAAAGTCTTTCTTTTGTGAATAGGACTGGTTCAGGTGACTGAACCATCTCTTTGTTATGGTGCTCTAGGCTTATTCTGCTGGTGGTCTTCCCGTGATGCACAGTTCAGTTTTATTTGTATAACCCATATCACATACAGAAGTTCAAAGGGTACAAGTAAGAGTATTTTAAACTCAATTCTGTAAGATGCTACATGCTCCTCTTTTCCGTTTTGTTTTGTTTCTCTCCTCACTCCCAACCTGTCCCAGAGGCTGGCTCTGGAGACAGGTTGTTAAAAGTCAGACTGCACTGATCCAACTTTTTCCAGTTCCAGTACCAATAACCTTTGCCTCAGATATAAAGATATAAATAAACTGAAGGATAGCAGCAAGAGTGAAAGGGAAGGTCTACAAGATGGTAGTGAGGCCTGCTGTGATGTATGTTTGGAGACAGTGGCCCTAGCGAAAAGACAGGAGGCCAAACTGTAGATTAAGATTTTCATTGGGAGTGACCAGAGTGGGCAAGATTATAAGTGAGTATACCAGAGGGACAGCTCAGGTTAAGTGTTTTGGAGACAAAGTTAGAGAGGCAAGGCTGAGATGGTTTGGACAGGTGCAGTGGATAGTGGATACACTAATGGCAATTGCCATACGACAGAAAATCAGAGAATGGCTGCAATCACAACATTGTGAGATGGTCAAAGATGTCGTTCCCCACCGAAAACTTCCAGATGAATTGAACTTTCTTCAGTTTCCTTACCTGGGTTATTGAGCATGCATCAAGACAACATTATTTGTTATTATAAGTGCAGTAAAAGTTTTGCAAAAAGTGTTTCACTGAACATAAGGATAGTTTGAGAGAGAAAGAGGAAGCATTGTTGTTTTCTGAGCTTTTTAATCATGTCATCTCACTTGACCACAGTTTTTGTTTCAGTGTCTCCAAAGTGTTGTTCTTTTGCTGACATCTCTCCTATAAGTAAACACAGAACAACATAGAAGTGAATGGAGAAGATCCATTCTTTTTCACTTACTCCAGTTTTTTGGGTCAGGATCATACTGATATCTGGTCCAAGTATGAAATCCCTAGTTAAAGGGATTTTTCCCCTCCTCACCATTGCCAAATGTTTGCTCGGTTTGTTGGAGTGCTCTCTAATATTGTAGGATTTCTACAAAGAGTCTCGAGATAACTGTTGCTGTGACCTTGCAGTATATAAACAAAACTCAAGTGAACTTCTAAAACTACTACATCCATGAATGCTATTATTGTTGGAAAGTTTTACAGAGTTGATCATTTAGCCCCATGGTAATTTTGGATGATGATGGTGGCACTTTTAAATGGTATTGCATAATACTGAGGGATTGCCTGTTGTCTCTGCAGACCCTTTGTATAATAACTGTTTTTGATAACTGTATTAATTTATTTGATCTTGGAGAGCTTTCTAAGCTGGTTTCTCTTCACAGAGGAGACCTAAGAGGAAGCTCTGCTACATTACAGAAAATGAAAGGTAAGTTTAACATGTTTCTAAAATGTTTTAAGGGAAGATCTTGTTCTATTTACAATAACAGTTTTCATGTGCTCTTGGTAATTTCCAACGTGCTGTAGGTGAACATTTACACATATGTCTTAATGAAATAGTGGCCTTACAACATAATAGTTTTCACTAGTGCTACGGACCAGTTAAAAGTTTTATTTTTATGTTAAGATGAGTCATTCATTCATTTTTCTGGATGTAATCACTCTATTGCAGATTTATTTGCATGGGAATGATGAAATTCTGCAACTACCTTTTAATTTTGACTGTTGTTTTTCAGTCCACCTAAGCACTGGGAAGGTACACTGACCCTGGAGGATGTTGACAGAATCTTTGATGACTTGGGTGAGTGGGATTCCTCCAATTGCTATAATTTTTTTTGCATTTTTGCATTTTCAATGTACTAACCTGTTCTTAACTATTCTTTTTCCAGATTCTGCCTCACATGCAAATCTACAGCCCCCCTCTCCTCTGCTCCAGACTTCTGATTCAGAGATAAACCAGAATGAGAATGAAGGCTCTTCATCAGTCCTGCAAGAGGTAATTGAAAAACTATAGTAATGGTACAGTCAGTCAGTATGGTCACTTCTGTTCATATTACATGCATTATCCCAGGCTCCTGTGTTAGAAATCTGTTGAAGTCTGGGTAGTGAAACAAAGACCTGCATTTTTTTAATAAATTCTTGTTTATTGACTCAGCAGTGAGCCATTTCTTAAATTAGACATTTTTCTTAATTTGTCTTGAGTAGTTTAATTTATCTTTCATTTAGGGTCCTGAAGGAGATGTCTTGCATCCTACAACTCGTAAAGTGGATATTGGTAAGAGACTCATCTGTTCATATATATATATAATATATATAAAATTGTTTTTTATGAATTTTCTAGTAATGTGCCTTTGCTTGTTGCAGATTTGGACATCCCGTTTAAAGCACATGGGCCAGTAAAGACTTCCAGTCCAATTGAACAGAATATGGCTGTTGAAGAAGAAGAAAAGCAGGATAATGAAAAAGAGCAAGTTGTGTCCCCGATTCTCTTTGTGTGTGAAGCTGTAGGAATAGAAGAGGCAAAGAAAGAGCCTCTACCTACCCAGTATCCCCAGTGTAATGGACACATCTCAGAGGAGTACGTCAGTGTTGCCTCTGTAATTTTTCTTAATTTCTTTGTCCCCCAAAAATGTTTCACTGATCCTCTTCTCCTCTAGGAATGATGATTCTACACTGGAGTCTCCCCCAAGCAAGATTGCTTTAACAAAGATGTCTGCCCACAAAGAGAAGAAAGAATCACAAGGGTAAGGTTGTTTTTTTTAAATACTCTTAAGTATGAGATGATATTGATGCTGTAAATATGACCATATAAGACCAACAACTGTACAAGGTAGTTTAGCTGTCTGATATTTGGCCTAGTTTTGTCTGGTGCCCCTGTCTGGTGGATCTTTTTCCACACAGTATTACTGTACAATAATGATGAAAGATAAATAAGATACAGGCTATGAGATTTTATAAAATTTCAAGCATACTCTGTCGGTGATAAGCCAGCATTCATTTTAGTCAGTGAAGGCAATGATCCATCCATATCGTGTTTCAAGTTGCAGTTGAACCCTGTTCAGTTGTTTCAGTTGCATTTTATATCTTATTTGTTTACAGCTCTAAAGAAAGCCCACAGCCACCTGTTCAAACAGTGAGCCAAGAGCCTAAAGTCACAGCTCCTGAGGTATCCACACGTGTGGGGAAAGATATGACGGCTTTTCTGCAGAAACTTAAAGATGCTGGACAGTCAAAAGTTTCCTGGTGAGTTGAGATCAAGGGACACTTATATAATTTGTCTCCCTATGTCTGACTCACCATCACTGAAGCATGTTACTAAAACACATAGCCTCTCTCTCTCTGTTTGTTTTTAAGTTCCAGGAAGTCACCAGTTAAAGTACCCACTCCTTCCGAACCAGAGGATGATTTTATGATCTTGGAAGATGATACACCTCTTTGGTTTTCCATCCCAAGTAAAAGTGCTACCAGTAAGAAACAAAGGCACAGCAGGACTTCCAGCACAGACAAAGACAGCTCAGAAGACAAGAGGACCAAGGATAGACCACTAGAGACGCCAGATCAACAGCAGGAATCAGATAAAACAAAAGATAAACTGGAAAGTCGGGCCGTTGATCTGAAAATTAAGAAGACTGAGAAGGAGAAGAACAGTGAAGTGATTGGGCCTAGAAATGATGATGATAAACTGCCCAGTCCTCATGATGCTCCTGCAGGCGGCTTATTGGGACGAGAGGAGCCAAAGAAAAAGAAACAGCAGCTCAAAAAGGCTTCATCAAAAGAGAGAGACAAGGCAGAAGGTCAGCCTAGAGACAGAGCCGGTCAGAAAATAGATAAAGAAAAACCTAAGAAAACAGAAACAGAAGCAAGTAAGTCTGCTGAAACAAAGAAACCAAAGTCTTCAAAACATGTTAAAGAAAGTGTCAAGACACACAGGGCTAACTCACTAAAAACAACCAAGAAAGGGCTACAGGAAACTGATGCTGTTAAGGATGTTGATGAGCTGAGCTGTAACAAGTGTGGCAATACTGAAGACCTGGGTTCTACTGTTGGTGAGTTATTTGTACTCCTAAAACCTCTTCTGTGAGTTATCAAATATTTCTGCTAGCTATTATCATGTTATGTAATCTGAACCCTGAAAATTAAATTACAGTTTTAGTCTTTGCTGTCAGAATCTGTTATGTATGTTAATTCTGTTAATTTTTGGCATTGCAGCATAATTTTTTTCTTTCCTTCATTGAAAATAGCCGGTCAGAGTTCTTTTATGTGTTTTATGCGGTTTCCTTTTGTCCCTTAGACAAAGAAACTGAGAGTTGTGAAGCAGATGGACGGGCCAAACAAAACAACCATCCAGTTGTTTCTGAAGGGAGTTCATCTGAAGACTGTCAGGTTCTTGGGAAAAGGAAAAGGAAACTAGCTGGAGAGTGGTGGTTGAGTTGCCCTGGGAGCACAGAGGAAACGCGCAACGATCAGCAGCCTACACAGAAGAAATCCAAACAGAAACCTAAAGAGCCGAGCGCAGCGGTTTCTTCACCTGCAAAAGCCAAGAAAGAGAAAGTTTCAAAGAAAAGAAATCAGAAACGGCTTGAAGTGTTGCCTGGTCAGCAGAGTAGTGAGGCTGAAAAATGGAAAACAAAACAGAGCAAAAAAGGAAATAAACGAGGAGACACATTAGACGAGGTGAAAGAAACCAATGAAGAATTCATAGCGGCTGTGCCAGAGCAGAGCAAGAAGCAGGAGCAGCAGGAGGTCCCAGATCAAGACCCGGATAAGGAGAATGTCTAGCCCTTTGATGTTTACTCAGAGGGACCACAGCCTTAACTCAGGTAAGGTCAAGGTAAAAGTGCCAGTACTACACAGTACTCCATTGAAACTGCTTCTGTGACTGATGTTTTATATACTGGACTGTTAGTACTGATGCAGCAGTAGTTTAGCCCTCTGGTCTCCAAACAAGTGTTTCGAGTAGGTAAATCTTGTTGACTGTGTCATTTCTTAGTCTTTTACAAAAATTAACACATCTGTGAAACTTACACTGTTCTTTTTAATGAGTCAACCTAAAATGTTTGAGTTAGATAAACTAAATAAAAGATCAGTTTTCCCAGAGTTGGTGTGAAATATTAAGTAGCAAAGAATCTAAGCACAGAAGTCTAAAACCAAACCTTATTTGAGTAAATGTGCTTTTTGTTACAGGTGGTAGGATATTTCAGAGAGTATATCATCACGACTCTAATGAAAAACTGTCAGTCACACTAGCAGCGCCAGTGTCTCAAAGACAACCTAAGGAGCAGCTTACAAAGCAGATCCAGCCAAACGGAGGAGGCGAGCACCGGGTAACTGGTGGGAGGCCAACAACATGGCTGCAGATTTGGAGAACAGGTCCTCACAGCCTCAGCAACTTCATCCCAAGGGGCCCAAACCTAATAAAGAAAGGAAAACAATGTCTGACCAGAGCAAATACTCCCAGACTTTGTGTTCCCAAAAATGGCAACGCGGCAGTCTTTTCAAAACCTCTAGGAGGAGCTCCGGTGCCTCCTTTGAAACCAAAATCATTGCTGACACCTAAGACTGTCAAACGCTCTCTGGCAACATTTAAAGACATTTTCACTTCAGTCACAGAGTCCCCGACTGTGGTCAGCAGCAGAGGCAGACGTCAGACTAACAGATGTAATGTCACCCCACGTCCTGCTGAGGAAATCTGTATAGCATACAGTAACACTGATATAGCTCACAACAGCCCAGGCAACCAAGAGGCCCCACAAGACAGCAGGTAAAAGCCTCAGTTACTCTTAACCTCTGTCTGTTTTCACTAGTATCTTCTTACTATCGTTCATCATTTTTTGGCAGGTCACAAGTCCTCAGAAGTGGACCATCCTCCATGATTGAACTGGAAGACTACGAAGACAATGATGGCATAAGTGTGTTTTAAATTACATGAAAATATTTTCTATCAGTTTTGTTTTTCAAAGAACATTTTACATGTTTCTCAAATAAAAATGCATAACTCTAACACTTAATCTAATGCAAAGAAGACAAATGGTAATACTTCTGTAATTTCAGACTGCAACACTGGCTGCTCCACTCATAGAAAAAAAAAGCATAAGCTGAAGTCATTAACAATGGTTTTACTTTGCATGAAAATTAAACCTAATCGAGGATTTAATGTTGTTGGTTTTGAAATCAAAACCATTTTAAGGATTTTGATAATTAAAAAAACGGCATTTTATTGTTATTATATAACATGAACCCTGATGTATTTTCCATTTTGGGTCAGGTTTCAAGCTGGTGACAAGCCCAGATCCATTAAACTCTGGCCATATGATATTTCATTCATAATCTCTCTTAGCCTCTCAGTGTTGTTGGATACTAGAGGCATCTGCAGTTAGACTCACTGTACTGTTCCAAGGTGGAAATACACTTCACCAAAGTCAGTGAATCCACTATAAAATGCAGTGTTTATGGAAGGTATTCATGTCAAAGGGGAGGAACAGTACATCCTTCAGATATTATCATTAATTGAAGCAGGAACTACTGAGCCTGGCATTTTTGTCCATGTCAGTTATGAGACCAACTAGGAAAAACATCTTCATTCCACAAACTACCAAACAGATAAAGAGACTCCGAAACAGTTTTGAAATAATTCAGATTCAATAGGAATTTTAAAGTACTGAAGCTTTCCCCTTGTTGCACAGTAGTCTCACTACAGCTGAAGCCTAATGTAGTGTTTGTTGTGGGTGAATCATTGTGCATCAGTGCGAGTTCAATCTTGAATAAATTAAATGAATAGACCACATCCGACATTTTTGTCTGTCAAGCTGGAAAAATGAGCATCCATACTGCAATATTTACAGTTTAGCTCTAAGCCCATTATCTATGCCACTTGACTCCTCTACATGCAGCTCCAAATGGGAGTTCTTGTTGACTTGAATATGAATGATAAATATCTGAATGGATGACCAGTGATTGTGCGCATACCTAATTGGTTAAAAAAGAAAGACCTTATTTTTTCATTTTGAATATCTGCTTTTTATTTTTTATTATGTTCCAGTTTTACCATCAACCAGTAGCCCAGCTCTGCTCTCTGCGTCAGATTTATGTGCTCCTCCCCTCAAGCCTCTAATCTTACAGCGGAAGGATAAGGCCAACCTGGCTGAGTGGTTTAAGAGCCTCTGGCCGACTACATCTGACAGTAAGAAAATAAGAGTGAGAAAGAAGAATTGCTAAATGTCAGTCGTTGTGTTTGCACTGACCTTACAAATACAGATGTTTGAATGTCTTGTCTTTTGCAGCATCATATAAAATCAGTCATTCGTGGAAAATGACTACCTGCAATTTGTGCTGTTTGTAGAGGCGAGCAGATTAGTTAAGAAGCAGAGTCAAACCTGTTTGTATTTCATTTACAATGTTTTTGTGTGTAACATGAGACGGTACCTGCAGCCCATTCAGCTTCAGGACCATCACAAGAAGGTTTACTATGTTTTGCAGCACAGTGTCAAATGTGTGGAGGAGATACTGGGAGAGGGGCCATTACATGAGGACGCCTGGACAAGGATGTAGAAGGGCAACAACCCAGCAGCAGGACCAGTATCTGCTCCTTTTGTGTGGGGAGGAACAGGAGGAGTGCTAACAGAGGCCTACAAAATGACCTCGAGTGGGCTACGTGTGTGCACATTTCTGACCAAACTGTAACTGCAACAGACTCCATGAGCATAGCATTTGGACCAGACCTCCTTTAGTGGGACTTCCGCTCACAGCCCAGCACCATGCACCTCAATTGGCATTTGCCAGAGAACACCAGAACAGGCCAGTTCCCCACTGGCCTCTCTCTCTTCACAGATGAGAGCAGGTCTACACTGAGCACATGTGACAGATGTGAAAGAGGCTGAAGACAGCCGTTTGCAGCAAAGGTTATGCTGCCTTCAAAATCATCCTGCATGACTGGCTTGACAGTGGGTCAGTGATGGTCTGGGGAGGTATATCACTGGGAAATGCCAATTGAGCTGCACGGTGCAGAGTTATGAGCATAGGTCCCACTAAAGGACCCTCATTCCATGCTCATGGAGTCTGTTTCTGACAGTTTACATGAAAGTGAGTAGCCCACTGGAGGTCCTTTTGTTGGGCATTGGTAGTACTCCTTATGATGTCAGTCCTGCTGCAGGGCTGATGATCTTCTATGGCCCTGTCCAGCTCTTCCATGTAACTGCTATCTCCTTCACACTTGGCAACCCTTCTTGCAACGACATGTATGAATTTGCCATGCTGGAGGAACTGGATTAGCTGTGCAAACAGAATGGGCTGAAGATACCATGCCATGCTACCAGTAGTAACAAGAAAACTACCAAAAAGCAAAGCTAGAGAACAGTCAGTCAAGAGGGATCAGGAGAGGGCAGTGGTCCATGGCAACCTGTTGAAACCCTTCCCTTTTGGGGGGTTGTCTTGGTGTGTACCTGTTGCACCAAAGCAGATGAAATGGATTCACAGTGGTTTATGATTCCTAATTGGACAGACTGATATCCCCAGAGTTGAACTGTGATCATCATGTCTTCTGTTAATTTCTTTTTTGAGCAGTAGTTTATGTCAAGTAACTTCACAATTCAAATTTTGCATCTCAAAGCTAAATGCATTTATGTGTGTATATAATCGTGATTGTTTGCCTTCTGTCTTCAGTGTAGACAGGATGTTTTTAATAAATCAAAACTCTGTTTTGTCATCAAATAATTCTTATGCCTTTATAAAACATGCCTTTATAAAATTAATACTCAATTATTGTATACACCTGTCAACATTTTTACTGTTTCATTTTGTTGTAGGTGATCCTGGGGTCACTCCAGACCAGTTTGACTGGTACTTCTATAAAGACAGAGCTTTGGGCCTGCAGGTGGACCTGAGCTCTGACTGCTTCTGTAGTGGAAAGATCCTGCTGGGATCCCTCATGAAGAAGCCTCTCTGGGTGGACCACAGTGCTACAACAGTCCGTACTACTATTTCTGTTTTTCACATAGAATTCTGCAATGACTAGACTCCTTCTACCACAGAGTTCTGAAATATATCCATTGTTTATTTCTGTCCTTTTATAGGTTTTTAACTTAATAACGAGCTCCGTGAATGTGACCATCGATGGCTGTGAGTCGCGCTTCTGTCCTGGGAAGTCTTTTGTGGTGGAGTATGGTAAGACAATTACATGATTACATTTAGAGCAAGAGATACAATTAAAGAGAACAAAAGTGTGATGCTGGGAATTAGCCATTATTCTAGCTGATCATAAAATCACTTGTAACCACATACTTGATCTGTAATGTGTTAGTGATAATTGTGCATGTTTTTGATGTATAAAAATCTGTTTTTTTAACTGAAGTTACTGTTCTCTTCTTACAGGGCATGCATACACCATCCAAAACCTGACTTCACAGCCTGCGGTTCTGTATTTCACCAGAATGTTAGCTGGAACAATAAACTGATGCATTGTAAAAATGTAAATAGAAAATTAGCTGTAATTTTAAATGCTTTTTTTTTTTTTTTTGAAGCCTTACTTAAGTGTATATGATTCTGGAAAAGAAATTGGATGAAATGTTAGTAAAAAAAAAAACATGTAAAATACTTAAAGCGTGCTTCTTTTGCTACCTTATCTGCCATTTTGAGACATTTGCATTAGTGCGCAACTGTAGATGTCATCAGTATTTAATATTCTAGCTCACGGGTCTTAAACTCATTTTAGATCCTGTGCTCTGTGCATGCAGCCTGGTTTCATCTTAAGTGGGCCGGACCAGTAACACTATAGCCTAAAATTTGTCTGAAGAAAAGAAAAAAAACTTTCAAATTGTCCCCCTTACTAACAATATGAAGAGTTTTAACTGCACATTTAATCTCTGAGATGTAAGAAAAAGTGTTTCAGTTATGACAGTACATCCCAGTTTTGTCCACTTCATAAAGAAATGCTGCCGTCACTGTGAGAAATAAAGGACTTTATCTTGTAATTTAACAAAAAAGTGGATTCCTAGAGAATGTATTATTTTCTTGACTGTAAAAATAAAATTATATTTTAGATAGTGGGGAAAGAACTTTTCTGTTCTTAAAATGAATATTAACAATGACAAAAAAAAATATATATAAAAAAAAACAACTTTCTTATGTTGGTGCATGGCAGGCCATGGGTTATGTCTTTGTCAGTAAGAAAACTAAATCTGATGAAAATACACTTCCTCTTTGAAATTTCCATATTTTTCAAAGCAATCCAGACGCCAGGGACTGGACGCCTTGGAGGGCTGGTTATAGCCTAGATGATTAACAGAAGCAACTTTAAATCCTGTGCTGGTTTGTTTTTAAACAATAATGTTTTAGGGATAAGTTCAATCTGCAAAGTCACTGTCAAGCAGTCAGAAACACGCAGTGGAGCAAAAGGTAGAAGTAGACATGTAAACATGATAACGTTTTTACTGTCATGTCTCCAGATTAGGAAGAATTTGCTTTTCGCTGGAACCCAACGTTAAGGCATCGTGGTTTGTGAATGCACTCAGTGTTGCTGGTCCACAGGTGTCCAGAGATCATTTATCATTAGAGAAACTGCCCTTCAGAAGTCCTGTCAATTTTATAGCCATTGCCAGTAATGTTTGCCGCTTTCTCTGCTCTGGGTTCCTTTAAATGTCATGTTTGAAAGTATTTTGATCTTTCAAAAATGATAAAGAGCTGAGAAATACCACACACAAGCACATCTTAAATGCTACCAATGATCTTGATCTTGCTTAAATAGTGTACAAAGCCCACCTTTGAAGATAAAAAAAACAAAACAAGCAGTATTCAAAGGATGTTTCGCAGGAAAACAGTGAACACAGAGCAGGGAAAACTAAAAAGGATTCTCTTGTCTCAGCACTGTGTGCGGCTCTCCCAACGTGGGAAATAAACAGGAACGCCACCTGTAACATTTTTGTCATGACCATCTTATCCTTTTTGATACTGATGAAAATGATTCTCCCCATGCTACTCAACTCACCTGAGCACACCTCGGTCCTGTTCTGTTTTTCCTCTGATGCCACAGAATAATAGATCACACGTTTTGCTGCACTGAAATCACACATTTTTTATTATGAAATGCAATATACACAGTGTGGTGCCAGAAGTTATTAAAAAAGTGAATTAGAACTGTTTGCTGTGGCGACAGACAGCTGAGATCTCTGATCAGGTGACAGAATGACATAACACACTGAAGAATCATTGATAGCGGTGCAGTAAATCAGAACAAAACTAATAAGAAAAATCATATTTAATTGATGATAAACAGAAGTTTGTTAAAAAAGCAAAGACCATGGTTCACACATCTGCTGGCAGGGACTAAGTCATACCCACTGCTGCATCATGAAATATTTACTCAGCCTCCTCAGGAAGCCAAAGGGTTTCTGTAAGTGAATATGGTATTTTCTCCCCCACTATACTGTTAAATAGTTTATGAAACAGTGATACCAACATGTTTCTTAAACAAGAACTTTGGGGTTAAGCCTTGAAGCTGCTGCTTCATAATGTATCATACACAAGTGGCTTTGAAAATCTTTTACTGTGAATTGAGGGGACTTCCATTAAGATGTCTGTTTCTGCAGGCTACACAATATCCACCGCTGGTGCAGACACACTCATAGTTGCTAATTAACTGATCAACACCCATGACTTGAATGCAAAATAAAGGAAAAGAGAGCCTTCTCCACAGTGAAGCTTCCAACCACCTGCCAGTTTGATAATTTATCACTTTTGAATGTCTAGTTTTTGCATGGTGCGCCGACAGACTGACTCGCCTCGGGGCAGGAACTCTCTCTCTCCGGGATGTGGATGCTGCGTGGACCACCAGAGTATTCACTGGAACGGCCTCCCAGGTCTTTAATTATGAACCATGTCTATGACCAAATATTCTGCCTCTAACGCAACATCTGTGCAAGGAAGTGGCCGGGATACATCAAGTCTAGTCTGTTTTTGTGAAAGAAAAGCAGGGCTGGGTGAATGATTATCAAATGAATTCTATCTTTGGATAAGATGATTTATGGTACAACCTGCAGATGTTTGCTTACTGAGAAAATTGTGATTTTGCTTAATGTGTAGAAATGTGTGCCTGCAGATGTGATGAATGACACAGGAGCAATCAGGGGTGAGGTTGTTGTACAGTACAATGGAATCACTACTGGTTTTACTTCAGGAACATACTAAGTCAAATTGGCACAGTATGCCATTGGTTAGCTGGGCTTGAACCCAGCCCTTCTGTGTGGCGTTTGCATGCTCTTCCCATGTTTGTGTGGGTCACTCTCGGAGCTCTGGTTTCTCCCACCATCACTGAAAAACACAGTAGGTTAATGCTGCCTGTCAGGACAGTCTTGCAAAAGGGATTCCTAGTCTCAAGAGTTTCACTTCCTGTAAGTAAAGATTGAAAAAGGTGTTAAAGTTATTAATGAAAACAGCCGGGATTACATCAAGGATTGGCTCTGAGCCCGTTCTTGTTTGGAGTGGTTATGGACAGGTTAGGCAGGAGTGTCTGTAGACTATGATGTTTGCAGACAATATTGCAATCTGTAGTGAGTGTAGGGTGGAAGAGAGCGTGAAGAGGTGGAGGTATGCTCTGGAGAGAAGAGTTATGAAAGTCAGTAGAAGCAAGACAGAATACATGTGTGTGAATGAGAGGGAGACAGGTGGACAGGTGAAAATGCAAGGGGGTAGAAAAGGTGGATGAATTTAAATACCTGGAATCAACCATTCAAAGCAACAAACAGTGCACAAAAGAGGTGAAGAAGAGAGTGCAGGGAGGGTGGAGTGGGTGGAAACGAGTGCCAGGGGTGATTGGTGACAGAAGAATAGCAGCGAGAGTGAAAGAGAAGGTTTACAGGATGGTAGTGAGACCTGCAGTGATGTGTGGTTTGGACACTTTCAAGAAGACAGAAGGCTGAGCTGAAGATACAAAGATTTTCATTGTGGCTAACCAGGATGGACAAAACTGGAGCGTATCACATAGAAAGGTGAATCTAAGATAGTTTGGACATGTGCGGAGCAGGCGTAGTGGAAATATTGGACAGAGGATGCTGAAGAGGGAGCTGCCAGGCAGTAGGAAAAGTGGAAGACCAAAGAAAAGATGACAAGGTGAAGGAGGACATGCAGAAGTTTGGTGTGAAAGAGGAAGATGCTAGGGATGAGGCGAGATGGAGGCCGATGATCTGCTTTGGCAACCCCTAAATGGAACAGCTGAAGAAAGAAGGCATTGTAGCAGGATGCAGTGTCTGACTTGAACATTAAGACCTTCTTAGACGTGTGCTCTTTGAGCGTGAACACTCGAATGATGTGGAATCCTGCAGAAACTTGTGGCTCATGCACCACTTCATCGGAATGGCTCTCACACGGATACTCAGAAATGATTAGGCCTCAGTCTCGCCATTAACGGATATACTTTTCAAACACATAGAGTCATGCGGTACATTTTAGTTGGTGGTCTAAGATATTTCAGTCACCAACATTAAAAACAAACCTGCACGCCGGTCTGAAAGCCCCTCGCCTAATCAGTCATAGAGTGAAAGAAATGTGGTGCCCTAACTTGAGCTAAAGTGCAAATGTGGAATTCCATTCTTGGATAAGTTAGTTTAAGTGGTAAGACAGGCACTAAATAATGTATTTGTAGTCTGCCCAACATAGAACTTAATCTCAGACTTCACCAACGAAATGCACTCTCTTACTCACAGTTCTGCCCCTTAATGCATCTGACATAAGTGTATCTAAAACTGCATAATGACTCATTTAACTGCCACAGATACAACGCTTACCTCCCTGGTCTTATTCCTCTTGGGGATCTGTATGTATTTGATTAAAGTTTCACCCAAGATGTCAGCATGAGAAATTCAAAAGAAATGTTTTATTTTAAGTTATTCACCCTGGGCTTAAGTATATACATATATATATATATTTAAAAAAAAGATTTTAATCAAACGATATGACTCAGCTCAAAGTGCAGAGCAGAGGTGTGTGGCTTCAGGCGTGCTTGAGAGAGGTGAATGACCTTTTATATTTATCTCTTTCTGGCGAGAAACTTTGGTGCAGGAAGCTGTTGCTCTGATGTCTGATTTCTTTTGCGAAGAGGTCCTTTGTGAGTGAAGTGCTTATCAGCACACAACTTCTGGAGAGCCAGCGTTCACATTTCTGGTATAGTTAAAGCGCAATTTAAGGCATGATGTGTCTGCATAGCACTCACTGCTTTCTAATTGTGAATTAAAGCAACGGGAATAAACAACATGAGTGAGAAACCCGGCTGCCAGTGAGCATATTTAATAATCTGAGCCTACCGACACCACACAGTATTTGCATTCACTGAGCTTGCGTGCCATGATTTCATTTGTCCAAACAAAGGCTATTCAATTTTTCTGTCATTAATCTGAGTCTCGCTTCTTGGTCCAGACTTCAAGTGCTGATTATTGTTCCTTTCCTTTGTTCAAATTGGCTTTGAGTAACTGTTTGAGGCACTTTTGCTAACAGGCACGAGAGGGTATAATAAACTAATTTGCAGCAAATCAGTTGTGTTGCTCCATGAATCATCCTCTATTAATCAGTGAACGCTTTTATGTTCAGGCAAATAACAGGAAATTATTTTTTAATGTTCATCTGACATTTTCACACAAAGACTCATTGAGAGAGAAAATAAAGGCTTTTAATTTATCCTGAAACATGGGTTTGTGTTCCTAATGCGTATCCTGACCAGAACAGCTGAAAGAGTCACAGGCCAGAGTGTCCTACCCCACCTCCCCACCTCTCCCATACCGCTGAGCTCCAGTGTGTTGTTTTGCATCCTGTTTACACCCCTGTAAACAGAAGATACTGACACATTTGGCACACACACAGTCTCTCACTGTCTTTCACTGAAAAATTATCCACAGGAGTCGCACTGGAGCGCACACCCTCATAAACAAACTCAGCGTTTTAGTTATTTGATATATAAACAATTCACACAACTATTATGCAATGCGGATGTACACAGAGGAAATACAGAGACACCATTAATGTCCAGATAGTTTGGTTTTGCTACAGGACAGTTTCAAAGGTTGTGTCCGTGCTGGAATAATGTTTATATAGCTCATGTGTTGGTCTAAAAATCCCTTTTGAGCATTTTCAAACACACAAAGTCTTTTTGATTGTGTGTGTTGTGTCTTTTGAGGATTGTGCTTCCAGAATGATATTATTTTTCATTGGCTAATGGGTTAATTTAGGTTAAAAAAATAAATAAAAATAGAAGGTACGCCTGTTCAGCTGCTTGTTAGAAACCTAATCAGCCAATCACCTAGCAGCAACTCAGTGCATTTGGGCATGTAGACATGATCAACGTGACATGTTAAAGTGAAGAAAGGTGATTAACGTGATTTTCAATGAGTTTCTGCATAGTTCAGAAACTGCTGATCTACTGGGATTTTCCCACGCAACCATCTCTAGGGTCTACAGAGAATTGTCTGAAAAAGAGAAAATATCCAGTGAGCCAGATGTCAGAGGTCAGAGGAGAATGGCCAGACTGCTTTGAGCTGATAGGAAGGCAACAACAACTCAAATGAGCACTCGTTACAACCAAGGTATGCATATCACACACATCAAACCTTGACGCAGATGGGTTACAGCATCAGAAGACCACACTGGGTGCCACTCCTGTCAGCAAACAACAGGAAACTGAGGCCACAGTTTGCACAGGCTCACCGAAACTGGGCAATAAAAGACTGGGAAAATGTTGCCTGGTCTGATGAGTCTTCTGCTCCAACATTCAGATGGTAGGATCAGAATTTGGTGTAAACAACATCAAAGCATGGATCCATCCTGCTTTGCACCAACCGTTCAGGTTGCTGGTGGTGGTGTAATGGTGTGGGGGATATTTTCTTGGCAAACGTTGGGCCCCTTAGTACCAACTGAGCATCAGTTATTTGATTTCAACAAAGAAAAGAGGCTGAGTTTACTCACTAATGGTTGCGTTGGGAAGAACTGTCCATTATGAATGCACACAAAAACATTTTCAGGAAAACTCAGAGAAAAGCTTTGGACAAAGCTTTGGCAGTGATTGTAATTACCAGCCTTGTTCACTTATTATAACTTGGTGTATGAAGAGCTTGCAGTGGAGCAACTTAACTTCAGTGTGTGCAGCAGCTCCGAAAAATGAACTTTGAATACGCAAATAAGTAAATCTATTGAAATATGTATTGTGAATTATGTGTATTTCAACCTGATGACCAGATTCACACATTTTGCCTACGATGAACCAGAGTTACTCTTCAGAAGTACAGTAGAGAAATGTGTTCAGGGTTACTGTCTTGATGGGGGGGAGCAGAAACAGCCCTTGAATCTAAAATTCCCAATTATCTTTTACAGTGGGTCTGTGCGCTTTAACCAAGCATGTTCGCTTGTCAGCATAATACATTTATTAAGAACTATTGTTAAAAAAAAGAAAGAAATAAAAGGCCACAGTAATTTTCTTCCTCGTGTTAAATGATAAAAGGTTGATTTAGTGCAAAATCATTTTCCATCTGTGTGCTGCAATGACACACACACTCCAACACTGTTCCTCCCTGAGCAGCTCGTTTAGAGCTCTCTAACCTTGGATTCAATCTGCTCCCACTGAACACTTCTAAAGCTGCAGATGGATGGTAATAGAAGCACCTTCAGCCAGGCGCACTGGCTGTAACTACCTGGATATCATGAAAAGTAGAGAAAGGAACAAGATAAAAGCAGAACTGTGTTCAGTGGTAGTGTTACAAAAATGTCAGGTTGCATTTGTTGTGGATATACAGACCGAATTGCATTGCTGATAAACAAATAAACACACGGTGCTGTGACAAATTATTCAGTAGCTTGTAGAACCACCTTTAGCAGCAATCATCCTTTTCTGCATGACTTTATCAGTCTCTCACATGGTTGCAAAAGAAATCTGGCCCGCTCTTCTTTACAACGTTGCTTCAGTTCATTGAGGTTTGCAGGCATTTGTTCACGCACAGGTCCCGCCACTGCATTTCAGTCAGGTTGAGGTCTTGACTTTGAAACATTGTAACACCTTGATTCTTTTCTTTTTCAGCCATTCTGTTGTAGATTTGCTGCTGTGCTTGGGTTCATTGTCCTGTTGCATGACCCAGTTTGAGCCAAGCTTTAGCAGTCAGACAGTGGGCCTCACATTTGACTCTAGAATACTTTGGTATACAGAGGAGTTCATTGTGCGACATCATAAAATTCGTAATGAGTACGGATCACAAAAGATCTGGAATCTGACAGGTGGAATATAACCTTTCAAAATAAGGTTATAAACCACTGCAGCAGGACAGATGCTGCTCTCAAGCAGCTGCACCCTGGGTGAAACATTGTGTGATATTTGAAAGTGTTCCCTTTTAGTCCTCCTTCTATTTCCAGTCTAATTAAATTTCAATCAATAAAACGTTATGCCTTAATGGCAGCACTCCAGTTTTGGCATCTTTGTGCACATAAGATGCAACACAAGCCTTTTACTTTTCCTGTGCCGTCTCAGAATGAAAATCGTTTGCTGAAGCTTTTCCACTTTACACCTCTGCAGTCAGATTCATAGCCGCTAAACGCCACAACAATCGTTTTCCGTCGGCACTTTTCGAGGTGTAAGACGTGAAAAATGCTCTGTAAAAGTGTTCAGACTTTAAAGAAGCAGAGTGAGAGCTTCAGTCACAGATACAGGCATGAAAGAAGAAAGAGACACAGATTCATCGATGTTTTTTTTGCTGCAGAGCTACAGAGAAATGGGATTTCAGTGTCTAATGTTTGAGAGGCTGGAAAGTCTCTTATTCTATTATGATCACTTATTATGATGCATTATTTTTTGATATAGTTTGTTGTTTTACTTTTACTGCAATTATTTTCTAAATATGATAATTTAATTACTATTATTTTTACAATTGTGACATGTAGCCATGAAATCCCAGAGTCACATTAGTATTAGCAGGTCAGCACCTTATTCCAATAGAACTAAATGTGAACCTTATAATGTTTAATTGTTATTGACAGTGTGTCAGAAAACTACTAATTTTTTAGGCTGCAGTTTGTGGTGTTGTGGTTAAACTGTGTGGTATTTGTGTTGGGTATTGTACAGAAAATATTATTAGGTGGAGAAGGGCTTTTTGCAATACAGATCCCCCCACATTCATTAGCCACAAACATCCCAAACACCCACCCACCCTTTCAGTTCTGAATTTTGTTTAGAATACGTACCTGAAATGGACTAAAACACTTCAGAGCATTGGAAAACACAGAGAGGGAAGCGATGACAGTCCTTTTGTGTTTATTTGAAAAAATTAAATGGAATAAAAAGACCATAAAAAGGGGTGATTGGCACATGATAGATTCAAAATGTATCTGACAATGAATGCTGTGGACTCTGTCTCCAGAAACCCTTTTAAACTCTCCAGGCTCACAATGTACATACAGTAGTCATTTTATTTCTCATACATAATGCCAGTTCATTATTCACTGTTCCATTGCATGGCAAATCTGATAGCTGTGATAAGAGGTATCTAATAATTCTTGCCATTTATTTAGTGCCTTTTTGTTATGGCTTGGCAGTTCTGTCTTTGCTGGGTGTGGCAGCCCTGAAAAGAAGCAGAAGAAAATGGATGGATGGATTTAAAGGCTGAGCCAGATTGTTGTGTTTAGTAGCAATAATTAGGCTGTTTTCTTGTCTTTTACTTACTGTAAACATGTGCACTAAGCTTGGACTCATCTCCCTCCCCAGTTTCCTCCTTGTGCACCTAGGCTGCTAGACCCCTGCTGCAAGATGCTGTTGAAGCTCTGGATTGGGACTCTCCTGAAGAGAGACTCTTACCTGAGAATACCGACCTGCCCAGGGGTAGCTTTCTGGCTCCCCTCCAAAGAAAATAGACTCTTACCTGAAGTACTTGCCTGCCTACCCACTCTCCATAGCCCTCACAGTAATACTTACCCATCAGGCCTCCCTACTTACCCTCCTACTAGCATTGTTTACCTGCTCATTCATTAATTATACCTCTCTAGTGAAACTCATCTGCATCCTGTTTGCTAGTGGCCTGTAAATAAACATGCGAAACCTGTGATGTTTGTCTGGGTATGCTTCTGGGTGCACGTGTTCTGGTTCATCATGGCATTTTTATCATCTGTTGCCCAGGAGAGGAGCTCTTAATTCTGTGAGCCCACCATCAGTGTTCCTTTTCCAGCTTTGGATCTTGGACAGAACTGGAAATACTGTGGCTTTATTTCATGCCACATTTAAGGGATGGAAGTACTATAAAGACTTTTTGTGTTGGTGTTAGAGAAGGTACATAATGAGTGTCTATAACCAGGAAGCATTTGATAAAAAGAGGTACTGCGAGGGAGAGCTTTTCAAAAGTCTTAATGGGCCTTACATTAAACAGCTTCCCAAAATGTTCTGCTATCTTTAAAACCATAATTTTACAATGTCCTCTCTAGGGCTTTAGGTAAAGAGGCGCTTATCTGAGTGGATTTGACATATAGATTGAACACTGCCAGGCCAAGTCTTAGTGCAAACAATGACTGAGTTAGTTGTTATAACCAGAACTCAATTTACAAAGCCATATGGGTGATTTTAATTTCGGATGTTTAGATTCTGTCATGGAACAGCTGTGTGGCAGGCAGGATGACGGTTGGACCTGACACGCCGGACAGAGGTAAGGGGGATACAGGTTTATTTGGATCACAGAACGGAACTACAGTGGGGAACACGGAAGGGCACAATGAAGACGACGCGACAAGGAACAGAAAACGGAGGCTAAGAACACATGAGGGAACGGCAAGAGAAAACAGCTGGACACAACAGGTGAAGCAAACAGGCAAACAACAGAGGGAGCAAAACCAACAACGCGCAGGACTACAAGACTACCAAAATCGGAAGGGACAGGACCAGGAACACGCAAGACACACACACCAGGGACCAAAGAAAACAAGGAATCAAAACAGGGAAAACGAAACCTGGGCCACAGGCCCAGGACCATGACATTCATATCCATCAGCAGTACCATCAGGGAAGTATCTGACTCACGCAAATTCATTTTGCAGCATAAAAAAAAAAAACACAGTGTCATAAAGAAGAAGTCACCCTGCATCAGAAATCAATGGCACATTGTGCACACTTAATTGGCTGCCACAGGAATTGCACCCAATGCGGTTTTCTGCTGCTGCAGCCCATTCTCTTTAAGGTTTGATTTGTTGTGTGTTCAGAGATGCTCTTCTGCGCACTGGGGTTGTAACGAGTGGTTATTTGAGTTATTGTCTTCTTATCACTCAAAGCAGTCTGGCTATTCTCTTCTGACCTCGGGCATCAACAAGGCATTTTCTCCCGGCAGAACTGCTGCTCACTGAATATTTTCTCTTTTTTGGACCATTCTCTGTAAATCTTAGATATGGTTGTGTGGGAAACATCCCAGTAAATCAGCAGCTTTTGAAATACCCAGACCAGCCTGAAATACCCAGACGTTCAAAGGCATCCTTCTTCCCCATTTTGATGCTCAGTTTGAACTTCAGCAGGTCACCTTGACCATGTCTGCATGCCTAAATTATTTGAGTTGCTGTCATGTGATTAATGACATTAATAAGCAGTTGAACAGGTGTACATAATAAAGTGGGTAAACAAAAATATTTTTTATGCTTATGTGAATTAAACTCCACTTGGTTAAAAATGGTTTAATTACAATCCTGGTTTTCCTTTGATGGAAGGGCAGAACCTCTTGTATACATTTTTTTAATGCTCCACTCATCTAATAAAGTGCTTCTCTCTATTATTGAAAGCACGCTGTTTATAGTCTATATAGTATATAATCTTTTTCAGACCATTCTCTATACAAACACTCCTTTTTTTGGCTGCTCCATATAGGGATCACCACATCAGATCATCTGCCTCCTTCTCACTCTATCCCAAGCATCCTCTTCTGTAACACACCTCTGCATGTCCTCCTTCACTACAGAATTTATAAAAGAAACCTCAAGGAGCAAACTTGAGAAGGAACAAACCCGATTAAGCAAATTTCAAGCAGATGAAGTTCAATATAATGAGTGAGGAATTACTCATTACAGCAGTAAGGAATTCATCAGGGATTTATCCACAATCTCATCAAGCTATTAATTATACTCTCCTAATCTATCAACAATTCACTCTTTCCCAGCTAACCTGAAACTGATGATAATGAGGGTGCAGTTGTGGGCTTTACTTTTTTCATAAAGTGGTTTAAGATTTCCATCATTATCACATCATTACATGCAGTTCTCATTGGCTAGGCTCATCTTCTCAATTCTACCTTTATTTTTACCTTTAAAGTTTCATTACTGTTACATATTCAGCTTGTTTTTTATTTCATCAGTGGCCACATTAGGAATAGTAGGAGGGGCTTCGCATGGAACGCGCCTCTGTGACATCCATGTTTGTGCCAATCTAAAACATCCTGTCAGTTTATTTTCAGCTCCAATGTGCCGACTCGTTGCTTTCGTGTTGCAAAACAAATTTCTATCAAGTTGTTTCCTCGCATGCAAGGCGACTTAAAAACAACTGCACAGTGATTTAGTGCATAATCATACTAGCAGTGTGGGAGATCCTACACCCCACAGCCCACTGTTCATCGTGAAATGAGACAGGCATGAAATGTCACTAAATTCACAGCTTCGGGGGGGGGGGATATTTAGGATCCTGCTAGGGAGTAGATCCCAGCAGGGTGAGACACATTTGGCTAGAAATTCAAAAGTGAAATCTTTCATGCTGTAGAGCTCAACGTTTTCAAAATATCCAATCTAAGCTGCCAATAGATATTTTTTTTGTGTGTGAGAAAGATGACACGACAATGTCAATCATAGCAATGGCACATAAAGGACAAAAGAGTGAAAGCAATGCTTTGCAGTGAAATTCATCCACAGCAAAAAGTGAAAGAAAGGCTTCTGTATTCAACTCCTATTTATAAAACGGTCCAAGGTTAGACTTTTAATTAAGTTCACATAAGTTGAAGTTCACAAACTTTTTAATTTGAAAAATGTGGCTTGGATTATTACTTATCTTTACTGTGAACAAATCCGATGAAAAGACCAAAAGTAACAGTGAATTGATCTTAATAATGATCAGCTGTGTAACCAAACCAAAAATATTTCTTACAGCCACAGAGCCTCGGAGTTATTCAAAAACAAAACTTTAACACGAGTGAGCGACACAGTTACATCTGCTCTGCTATTCCTTGATTACCTTTGACAGAAGGACTGTATTTATTTCAAATCAATGTGACATGCAACATCTGGCTGCTCACGATTTTGCATTTAGTGCCAACCATCAGCACTGTACAGTCATTATAAAGAGAGGTGAATGTGAGAGACTTGCATTTGCCTTTATCTTTATTTACTCAAAGTGCTACACACAACACATCTTCATTCATCCACTCACACAAGCACTTCTTTTCTGTACTTCTACATCTATGTGCTTTCTATCTAACATTCACACTCGGATGAAAGCATCAGAACACTTCAATATCTTGCCCAAGGATACATTGGCATACAGACTGGAGCAGCCAGACGTTCCATTTTGGAGATGACCTGGTCTACCTCCTGAACCACAGCCACCCCAATACAGCATCTGATATTCCCAGGCAGTCTCCAGTCCACATACTAAACAGGCCCAACCTGGCTTCTGAGATCAATGAGATCGGGCATGCTCAGGGTGGTATGGCCATAAGCCAAAGCGTGTGTGTGTGTGTGTGTGTGTGTGTGTGTGTGTGTGTGTATATGAAAGAGTACTCAGAATGGGGAAAAAAGGTAATTTAAGTGTGACTTTGAACATGGCATGGTTGTTGGTGCTCTGGGCTGGTCTGCATATTTCAGAAACTACTGATCTACTGAGATTTTCCCACACAACCATCACTAGGGGGGTTTACAGAGAATGGTCCAAAAGAGAGAAAATATCCAGTGAGCTGCAGTTCTCTGGGAGAAAACGCCTTGTTGATGGCAAAGATCAGATGAGAATGGCCAGACTGCTTCCAGCTGATATAAAGGCAACAGTAACAAACAAGACATGCAGAGGAGCACCTCTGAACACACAATGTGTCACATTTTGAAGCAGATACATACAGAGGCAGAAGACCACACTGGCTGGCACTCAGTGTGGAACAGGACAAAAACAATGAGGCTACAATTTGCATGGGCTCACAAAAACTAGACAATAGAAGATTTAGAAAAATGTTGCCTGGTCTGATGAGTCTCGATTTTTGCTGTGACATTTGGACGGTGAGGGTCACAATTTGACATAAACAACATAAAAGCATGGATTGATCTTGCCTTGTATCAGTGACTCAGGTAGTGCTCAGAACGGTCCAATATCAGCGTTCTCTTGAAAATAGCCCTCAACAAATGTGATACCTAAAGTTTGAGCACCATTGTTTTTATGAAAACGTTTTTCAAAAATAAAGGTACATGCTTGTGAGCCAGTATTTAAATATTTTTGTTTTCAGGAGGGTACCTAAAGGAGGTCAGAGATCAGGTAGGGTAATTGGAAAGTCTGGAGAGAGAGATTAACTCATGGTCTTTTTGTTGAGAAAACTTGAATGATATATTCACATTTGCTTTCTGGGCAGGATGGTCAGTGGAAACCAATGACACGTAGTCACGGCTAAGTTTATTTCTGGCCACAATCAAAGCTGGCCAGCTGGCACCCTGCGGAGGGATGTTGTGTCGGCAGACTCGTCACAGGCTGTGTAAAGAAGGGCTCCCCACTCTCTCTGTTGCACTCATACAGCCACCAATTAGAGTAAAAGCTCTGTGGATCTTCCCTATTTCACCTTGTGAATGTGACATTTGGAGATATAATGGTGTTGAAAAGCAGCCAGTAACCTCTGAAATCCATCTGTGGTGTGATGGAGTAAATTCAATCTCAAGCAGACAATCGACTCAGCCTTCTCAGGTACCTTGTGCTTGGTGATTCAACAACCTGAGATATCAACAATAAATTTTAAGAACATGCTTGTGTTTAAAAGAAAGAATAAAGCACCAGCCACTGCTTGGTGATCAAGACTAAGAGTTTAAGAGATTTAAGGTTTTCCACCTCACAGCTGCAGTTCTCACTCATGAATGTGCTGTGCCCTTTGGTTCTGTCTTGTAAAGCCTGAACTGTGATACAATTGTCTGTAACTTCAAACATATTGAAACTGGAGTATTTATTGAAGCTTTTCTCAAATGAGAGAAAACAGATTAAGATAACTGGGAAGGAAAATGGTATTACTCATGTGACATGGCCAAAAGAAAACACAAGTGACCACATTATATTTTTGAAGCCACCTTTTTCCTGCTTTGGATAATTATTCATTTTCCTTCAGTGCAATTATCTGACCCTCCTTGATCTGTGGGTCTTTAAATGACTCAGGTGCAGTGTGACTGAATCAGCATTAGCTGTAATTCTATGGGAGGTTTTCTCTCCTGGGAGCTTCTAAGATGAGCAATATAAGTATGAGCTCGTATTACTTCTGTCTATCTCGCGAAGCATGGCCAGAGGTAAAGGCACATATCAGTGTTTCTTGTTTTATTGGAAATCATTGGCGTAATCGATGCTGCCAGTGGATCCACTTCAGAATTTTATTTTTGATTACTCACCTCCATGGTTTATATTAGCTGACTTTTGCATTATTTGAGAGCATTTGCAGAACATTATTACAAAAACATTACATGACATTATAATTCAGTGGGGATCATATTTCCACCCATCTTAAAATTTAAATGCAATATTCACTCTCCATTTGTACGGGCACTGCTTCCAGATCAAAGTATTGATAAGCACCTAGACAAGCAGAGCCGATGAAGCTGACTTTTTCAAAATGAGGCTGGTGACAAAAAGGAGTCAATCCCCATAGGCCATGATAAAATGGCCAGCATTACAGTATTTAAAAGCATATTTCCAAAAAACTTTTTGTTCCTTCATAACTCTGAATGGGGTGAATTTTTTCATCAATTGAGTTATGGGAGTGGACACCTAGATTGACAGGGGTCCTGGCACAAGCAGCTGGAGCCAATTGGCATCTGCTGTGCCTCATCCACTACTTCAAGTCATCATGCTGGACCTCTTCACTAATTGTGCTGTTGGAGAAACACACGCATCACACACAAACTTAGCGCTTGAGTTTTGGTGAGTGAAATTCTAGCGTTTTTTGCATTCTTTGCAAACGCAAAGATCATGATATCATGTTTTATTTGCAAGAGTGCTGGGAAAACATGGCATAAATTGGGTGTGCATGTGTACCTATGGCAGGGGCTGATTTTGTGGGATGAGGAACACTCAAAGATTTTTATTGAAGTACATTATTTTTTCCAGCTGATTTTGGATTGAACTGGTTTCTTCTTTTTTTTTTTTTTTGTCCACGAAAGGAGGAGCTGGTGCCAGTGAATCACCTGATTGGATCCAAAACCAGTCATGTGATTTGGGAATGAAGCAGCTGCTGCTCCGGACGTCATATGTCACATGATTTCCCCCCAACAGACACACACTCCAAAGCAAGCTTCAAAGCAGTGCTTCTGCAGAATTGCAAGTTCAAATTTATGAGAAAAGTGATGAGTATGAAAGTGTTCTCAACTGCTCACCCACTTTTTTAGAGATTTTTACTTGCATATGAAAGAAAAATATAGATGCATGCACAGTGTAAAATGTATTTAAGAGCATGTACAACATACAGATACGCTCAGTACACTTTAACAGGTACACCTATCAAGTACTGGCTTGGACCGTTTTTGTATTTAGAGCTGTCTTTATTCTTATTGGCACAGATTCAACAAATTGCTGGAAAAAATCCTCAGAAGAATTTGGTCCACACTGACATCATAGCATCACACATCTGCTGCAGATTTGTTGGCTGCACATCCATGATGTGAATCTCATGTTCCACCACATTCTAAAGGTGCTCTGTTGGCTTAAGATCTGATGCACTGTGGAGGCCATTTGAGTACAGTGAACTCATTGTCATGTTTGAGAGGACTTGCGCCTTGTGAAATGGTGTGTTATGCTGCCGGAAGCAGCCATCAGACGATGGGTACACTGTGGTCGTAAAGGGATGGACATGGCTAGCATCAATACTCAGGTAGCTGTGGTGTTTAAATGATGCTGAATTGGAAGGAGCCCAAAATGTTCCAAGAAAATATCCCCCACACCATTACACCAAAAAAAAAGTGTCTGAATGTATTGGAGTTTTCAACAAAGAAATATTTTAACACTGTAAATATTAATAGCAAAATTCTATATGAAGTGGAAATCGAAAGTAATTTATGATGAATCTGCGGCATTGTCTCCCTATTAGCAAAGAAACCATGCTGAAGACATGATTTTCTCCAAATGACACTGCTCCTCTTACTGAAGGCACACCATCAAACTCTGTGGGTAAATGGACTGCTACATGTAGCGCTTTTCTACTCTATCAGAGCACTCAGAGCACTTTCTTACTACAAGCCTCATTCAGCCCACACACACACACACACACACACACTGATAGATGCATTGGAGTTGCCCAAAGATACTTCAGCACAGACTAGATGGAGTGGTAGATAACCTGCTTTACCTCTTGAGCCACAGCAGTCTTGGGCAAAAAGACAATTTTAGTCATTGGTTACACCAACTGTTTAATGAACTTGCACATTAAAAAAAAAATACTAATAACATATTTAAATGTTTTACACAACCTAAAAGGGGATTGTATGGTGAAAATGAACTGTTATAAACAAGTCCAAAATTAATGCTATTCACAATTGGCAGATCCTTGTAAAAGCAGCAGGCTGTGCATTCACCACCACCACACTTGTTAATTACAGAGCTTAGTGGGAGCTGTTCTGACAACCACAGATAACAATACTTCTGCATTGCTCACACTATTAATATTTTTAAATGTAGGGAGTTTATCACACCACATTATCCATTACTTACCTGCTTAGTATGAAGTTGAGTATGGAAAAACACTGTGGGGGATTTCTCAAAATTAGCCATTAGTTATGTTTATTTTAAATCAAAATATAGAGTATGCTAAAAGCTAAAACCCAACTCTAGTGTTCATTGGCTGGTTGTCTTCTTTCATTTGGTTTCAGGCTGGTGAGATATTTTCAACCTTTTGCTTCCTGTTGCAGCTGGAAACAATGCCAGATGAGAGCCTGAACCAAAACAGTAATCTGTGGACTTTAAAACCGAAAACGAGGAGTTAAAGAGATGCCAAAAATGCTCTGTAGAATTGAGAGGGACTGCAGGAGCTAGTGATTACTAATAAAAAATATCCTCCACTGCTGATGTAAAAATATTGAATAGCACAGATTAGCATTTATGCAACTTAGAGTAAAGAATAGGAAGATTCAAAAAGAAACTACTGCTGACTGTTGGTAAAAGATTAAATATAAGCAGTCAACTGTCAAAAATTAGGTGGTCTGTACTTGTTGTGAACTATTTTAATGCCCTACTACTCCTGCCTCTGCAACAGCCAGACAGCAGCCATTACTCAAGACAATAGCAGGAGGATGCTTGGCAGGAAAATGTAATTGTGGGTTCATTGAAGCATTTAACCTCACCTCTATTGCTCTTATATTTTTCTGAAAACAATGACAAATTAAACTGGGTGTTTACCCCTTTCTCCACTCTCACTGAGGCATTGATCCCCCTTCAGATATTAGATTATTGTAGGCACTTCCAGTCTTTTTAAACCCTGTAAATTCTCACTGAATGCAATCATCATTTGAATCTACAGTGATCCAGCAACACCCAGCTATAAATTTGGCAAGTGCAAATCTGTTTGTGCAACCACAATTAACTTGACTGGTAGCTCCAGTAGAGAAGAGGGCCTTGAGTTGGCTTTGAAAGGGTGTACCAATCCAGCAGCCAAGTCCACAACTGTGCATGTGGACAATAAGAAATGTCTACAATCGATTTTTTATTTCCATATTCTTAAGTAACCTCAACCTTGCTGGACACTTGCAGGAGCTTGTGAAAAGATGTTATTTCACAGTCTCTGTGGAGCTGAGGAAAGGTATGCGTACATAGTTTTTTACATTTTTTTTATTATTATTTCTGCTGGTGGAGCAATACGCAACTGAATGAATAGGATAACACTACCACTGATTGCTT
>JAMQGT020010607.1:0-18751 GCA_024447675.2 Pterophyllum scalare
CCTTGAAGTAGATGGGCCACAGCAGCAGGAGACCACACTGGGTGTCACTCCTGTCAGTGAAGAACAGGAAACCGAGGCTACGATTCACACGGACTCACTAAAACTGGACAGCAGAAGACTAGAAACGTTTGACCACAGTGTACCCATCCTCTGATGGCTGCTTCCATGTCACATGTCACAAAACTCAAATCATCTCAAACTGGTTCCTTGAACATGAGTTCACTGCACTCTAATGGCCTCCACAGTCACGAGATCTCAGTCCAGTAGAGCACCTTTGGGATGTGGTTGAACCGGAGATTCGCATCATGAATGCAGAATAAAGTGGAAGATGAGTGTATAAAAAGCTGAATATAATACAATAAAGTGGTTCTATATAATGAATAGCTCAAATTAATAAAACTCTTACTAAATGCACTAAGCCTGAATTAACTGAGGGATTTTTAAACTCAAAACTAAAACTGTCGACTTTCCTGCATTTAAAACAATATTTTATTATCATGAATTAGAGTAGAATAAATCCTCTTTTTGCGAGATATATGAAATTTTCCTGTAAGCACCACTGTATCGCCACAAAAATGAGCAAAAACTACACAAAAACAATAACCCGGTCATGATTTCTGTGAGCCTTGTATCATCAAAAATCATGAT
The DNA here is from genome assembly GCA_024447675.2 of Pterophyllum scalare. Classification (NCBI taxonomy): domain Eukaryota; kingdom Metazoa; phylum Chordata; class Actinopteri; order Cichliformes; family Cichlidae; genus Pterophyllum; species Pterophyllum scalare. Next base: position 649 of record JAMQGT020010607.1, read on the forward strand.
AAAAGGGGAAAACTGCTGTGAGCGAGTGGTTTCATGCGCTTTCTTTCTTGGATTTTTATTGTCTAGTTTCAAAAAAAAAAAACTGCTTTATTCAGGTCAGGTTGCATTTCTTCTCGAGTCCTTCAATGAATCAGATGACTGAAAGTTGAAGAAGATTTGCAGGTTCCTTTAAACATCTGTGTCACTGTTCAGGTTACGGCTGCCAGCTGTTTTCAAGCCTCAGGTGATCCTTGTTGACACTTCAGGTAGTTTGACGTTCACTCGAGGTCATATGTTTGCATACGGACCTGTTATTATACACGTCCACTTTAGATCAGCTGGAGTATGTGAAGAAATGCTTGTTCCTCTTTTGTGCGTCAGTTGCTGCGCCTTCTTTTTTGTGGGCCTTTAAATGTGCATGTAACAGCATTTAGAGCCACGTGATCTTTGCCTAAAAAGCCTGTGTGGTAGTTTTTTGATAGCACTTACTTTCATTTCACTTAATAGAAAAATTAACAAATTGTGGATCTTTTCATGAGTTTCATACACTGAGGTCACATTATTGTAGCGTATTGTTGTAGTAAATTTTTATTGTAGGGTCTTTACCCACAATACAAAGCGCCTTGATTTGGCGCTATATAAATAAAATTGAATTGAATTAGCACAGATGTTTCATTAAAGGGAATCTTTTATGCTTATTTTAATAGCTATATTTTCTACTACAGCAGCTTTGTGTGTTTTCTGTAAAAGCTTTTGTGTCTCAGTGGGTCAAACAGACAAAAATTGGATGTTCCTGTTAGGTCCAAGTTAGCACCATCCCTAACCCCAGCTTTATTAATAAACCAATGAGGTTAACTCTCTGACAACCCTAACCCTAATCTTTTGTTTTGGAGTCATTCACGTTCATTGTCCGCTGATTCCCACGACGTGGAAGAACAATTTATAAAAAGAATAAAATTCATATTTTCTGATGGCAAAGGGTTAGGGTCATCACTGATGATGATGATGAATTAGACCTCAGAGGGATAATAAAATGGGCAAAAGGAAAAACAAAACCTTTTTTTTCTGTCTTCTGCTGGAAGAATTTTAGTGGTTGCTGGCAGTTGCTGTGAAATCAGTTGCTAATAACTAGAGACTGGTCAGCGACTGTTGATAACCTCCGGTCAGGTTGGTGAGTGGTTGCTTGTTCGTGCTAGCTGAAATTGGTCGTGAAGAGGTGCTGCACTGAAAACCTTGTTTTACTTTGGTCAGTAGCAGGTTGCTGTGGTCGCCCATAGTTTGCATGGAAAAAGCTGACCCATCTACAAACTCTCGCTAACTAACCACCGAGCGGCAGTAAAATCTGAAAAAATTTGATGAAATCTGGAAACAGAGAACATTCACCTTCAAAGTAAAATTTGTGACTTACGGCTGAAATCAAAATGTTTCAAAGGGTGCAACTTTTACTTTGAACACGAATGGTCTCAGTTTCCTGTTTGTGTCGCACCTTTCATGGTTTAACAACTCTGTTCGCTTAGTGAGTAAACAACCTGGTGTCTTCCATACAAACTACCACGGCAATCTGCAAGCAGCCAAAGCAACTGCAACAATATTGTTGGTATAGCACCATTTCTGAGGCAAATTTTACCTGGCAACAGCCAGCAACTTCAACCAGTTGCAGAATACACATTCTCCCTAGCAGCTGGAGTTTGCCACAGGGTCGCCAACTGGTTTAAAACTGAAGATAAAAAAACAGCAGCTTCCCAAAGGTGCTGGATGAGTTGTTCCACTTAATATCATTTAGCATAAAACACGTTAACTTGATGGGAGTGTGTTCAGCTTTGCATTTATTGGACCAGAAACTAAACCATCTGGCAAACTAAAATGCTGACCTGAGGATCTGATGGTATACCAAAGCAAGGATATTCACGGATGAATATCTAAACCTCGATGATCATCCATCCAATAATTCTGAAGACATTTGAATCTAAACTAAAGATAATAAATCAGTAAAAAAAAAAAAAATTAAACGCTGGTACAGTAGCACAGGCGGAAACGTCCAGATTGCCAGAGTCAGCCAGAAAAAGTGTTTCAGAACCATAAATGTTTGAACCAATTTTCATGCCAATCCATTGATTAGGTATTGAGATATTCCACAGCATAGTTTGCATTGCAAGTCAAAGGATCATGAAATTTATAAAGCTTCATCCTGCTGGAGATGTGTTTCAGTTTAGGCAAAATGACCAATACTCCAATCAGCTACAATACAGGCAGATTAATGCTTCCAGCCCAGCCCCGCAGGTCCAGGCATAATTTATCTGCCTCAATCAATTTGAAGGTAATACTGATTAAGGGAGTCCATATACAGCAAATTAAATATCTGAACATTATACTGAGCTTCAATTGCTGTTTAAAAACATCTATAAAATAAGCTACTTCAGCTCTTTATTACTGCCAGTGCCAAATTATTAGTGTCATTAGTGTTTTATAATTTTATTAAAGGTGTTATTGCCTGTGTGCGTGGATATGAAATCAATATGTTTACATTTTAGGGGTAATATTTCTGGTGATTAACTCAGTTATTTGCATAGTGAAACAAAGTCATGAAAGAGTCTTTTATGAGCCAGAAAATGAAACCTTTGAGACTTTAGGGATTCACATTGAAATGCTTCCATTTTTCTGGCGTCACATTTTTAGTTTTTTAGCAGTAAATGCTGCAAAACAGAAACATTTACCTCAGGAAGTTCACCCCAGTTTGAGTTGTTATAAACTCAAACTCAAAATAATTGTGCAGAGAAAATTATATAAAAGTTTGATACCGTGGCCATAAAAACTAGCTTAACTTGGAGCTGCACAGGCTCGTATTTCTGGTTGTAAGTTTAAGATTCTGTTTTATTTTTTCCTTCCTGAGGTATCAAGAAGAAAAGCTGTGGCTCAGCCATCAAGGCGTTGTTTTAGCCGTGGTTTTGGAGGATCATTACACTCCAGTAAAAACTCGTACATCTGCTCAGGTTTTACCGACAGTCCGTTTGGTTGGGCACGGCTCAGATAAGCGCAGGATGCCTGATGCTGTTGTCTGTGGTGCTGACTCCTGGGGAAATTAGAATGCTGTAGCTGCAACTCAAACTCTTTGATATACAGCTTTTAAAAAGCTCGTAAGGGAAACAGTAAGTTTGTTGTGATTGGCACGTCTTTGCTTCTGTGCCGTTACTGAGATGAAGAGTTGGTAGTTGCGGTTTTTAAAGTGTGGACTTTTTCTCTTTACACTGGCTTCCTGTTTGTCATATATTTGACCTTAAAATTGGACTGTAGGTTTCAAAAAGAGTTGAAGAGCTAAAAAATATCCTGCTGCTTTTGAACCTGCCACATCTCTGAGGGGGTTCAGGCTGTACCTACTCACTCAAACCCAGAAGACATCGTATTATTTTTATTTTGCTTCTCTTATTTGAATCTTTTAATGTTCTCTTTGTCCTGATAATTTAACCCAATCAGCTTCATTCACGGCCCTTTAACCCCATTTTGTCCAGATAAGCAGCACTGAAGCAAACGGCAAGAGTAACATTCAGATTCCCAAGAAAGCCAAAATGAATGGTGACACCGCGACCCTGCACCTGGACGGCATCCCTCCGGATGTGCTCCGTAAGGTATGTGTGTCACCTGAGAAGAAAATCTGATTTTTTTTGTTATTGTTGTTTTTCTTGTATATGAGCTACAGACAGTATTAAACACCACAGGACATCCTGATGTAGGTTTACAGGGTTCACTGTTTTATTTTTGTATGCTGGCATGCTAACTAACAGGAACACAGCATTTAAAAAGTTCCTGTGCAGATACAATACCAATTAACCTGCTGCCTTGGTTATTAACAACAGTTATAACATATCTTTAAAGTAAATAGTACCATGAAACTTTCTGCATGGTTTCCTCAGTCTTACATGCTCCATGGGTTTAGTTTTTTTTTTTATTGCACTGATCAAAGGGGGAAAAAATCTAAATTTTCTGGGCTTTTCAAGGTTACAGAATAAAAAAGGAATAATCTGAATAGCTTTAAACACATGCAGAATTAAGTGTTTTATTGAGTAAAGCTTGAAACCTGCCAGCGTTTATATGGGAATTCATCTGTTAGTGATACTAGAGGAAAATTCAGAGGACAACTGAAGTCACAGGGATTCTTTTGGTGAAAAATGATGTCTTTCCCATGGACGAAGGTGCATGGCTCAGTTTCTCTCTGGGCTTCTTCATCAAATAATTACCTCCACCACATTGTTGGTTTGCATGAGTTCATGTCATTCTGTCTGTAACCACAATAGATCAAAAAGTCTTGAATGCATTCTAATAAAACTTTGTAGGGGTGTAAGGGTGGGGTCATATTAACAATCCATTAAAATTTGCCTTACATCTGCCAAGGTCTTTAAGGTCAATTTAATGATTTTCAAAATAGGCACAAAAACAGGGCTGATGTGACAGTGTTAAAACTTTCTGAAATCACAAGAAAACCAACATTCCCATCTGCCTGTGCGGCTACCAGTAATACTATAATAATCACACAAAGACACCAAACAATCATTGCATGGACACAAACACAGTGGGATTATATTATAGGCACAGATTACAAAGAACAGTCATAATAAAAATACAGGAAGTAGCTGGTAGAAGTCACAAAGACTGGAGCTGCAGTGCATCAGTGTATCAGCCATATAGTGATGTCACCAGTTTGGTGACCCCGTGATAGAAATCAGGAATAAACACTCAGCCTGCTGCTGGGAAGATCCTCAGATTGAGAAATCACTTCATTTTTTTGTCTGATTCATACAGGGGCAGCCAATCACAGTTTCACAGATTTCAATCATGACTTTATTTCCTTTATTTTACAAAGACTTCTAGTTTTCAGCTGCAAGCTCACCAAGATGTCACAGCCAAACTCCTTATTTTCAGAAAACCTCCTACTCATTTGTGTTTCTGACATGCAGCACCATCACATTTATTTTTGTGAAATTCAGGGAGTGATTTGTAAGGGTAAGTCTCTGAAGACTCCCATGGTGATCACAAAAGAACGTCAACAAGCTCAAAGGTTACCGTCAGTATACTGGTTTTAGTCCATGTTCAGATGCTGGCAGCTCTCAGATGACTGTTTTTATACCTGATCCCTGACAACAATAAGCAAAACAAACCAAACATGACTAAGCTAATATTAAAAACCTTTTTTTTTTCTCCAGATTTGTGTGTTCGGTAAAACACTGTTGAAACCCTCGAGGTTGGTAACTTGTGAAACTGTCTTGAAGTCAAGGAGTTCGTCTTCCAAACCTTTGTTCCTCTTTTCAAGTGCACTTACTTTATTTTGCAGAAAAGCAACTTTGTTTTCACAGAGCCATTTGTTAGGTGTTCACATCGCTGAGGATCTTTTTTGAACTCTCGACTCTTCTTGTCTGGTCAAGAAAGCACAGCAGCACCTTTACTTCTTGAGGAACCTGAAGAAGGACCATCTATCCCCTCACATACTCACAAACTTTTATCACTGCACAATTGAGTGTTCTGACTGTTTGACAGTGTGGTAAGGATGCTCCACTGTGGCTGGAAGGAAGGCCCTGCAAAAGGTGGTCAAGACCACTCAGCCCATCATAGGCACACCTGTCATCAGCAACCTTCACTACCAACACTGTTTATGGAGAGCACGCAGCATCATCAGGGACTCTTCTCACCCAGGTCACACACTATATAACCTCCTGCCCTCTGGGAGGAGATACAGGAGTCCCCATGCCAGAACCACTCGGCTGAGGAATAGTTTTTCCCCCATTATCTGTTACACTACTGAACTCCTCAATTCACTCATAACTACACACTACACCACACCACATCAGGACAACAGGACACAATTTTTTTACTTTTGCACTCTGTCTGTAATTGCACAGTTTTCATATTTGCATTCCTATGACTTTGCACAATGCTACTATTTGGCACTTCTGGTAGATGTTAACTGCATTTCATTGCCTTGTACTTGTACTGAGCAATGACAATAAAGTTGAATCAATCAATCAATCTATCTATCTATCTATCTATCTATCTATCTATCTATCTATCTATCTATCTATCTATCTATCTATCTATCTATCTATCTATCTATCTATCTATCTATCTATCTATCTATCTATCTATCTATTGCTGTTTAAGCTACAGTGTAAGCAGGAAAAGCTGATGCTTGTCTTCCAGCTGTGATTCCTTCTGTGTTAAGATCATTTTCTAATATAGTTAATGCTCATAAAAATTGGTGATATAGCCCTTGTATGACCCTTGAAACTGTATAAAAAACACAAAAACAGTCCATCGTCTAAGCTCCAGCTCAGGTCAGCTACAGGATCCTTTAATTTTTGATGATTAGCAAAAATTTCAGAATTAGGTCATTCATTTTCAAAATAAAAGCCTCCCGCTATTTAGGAATTTGCATGCTTTAATATGCCAAATTTTCCAAATAAAAGTTACATATGATACAACATTTACAATATAAGAATCAGCTCTTATCTGCTTTTAGCTTTTTTAGCCAACCTATTTTACCTCCAACTTTTTAGCAGCAAGCCACAGATCAAATCCTGCAGCAGGGACTGTTGTCAACTACAAGTTGTCCAGAAGTTGTGTTGTCTAGTTTTTATTATCATATTTTGTTCTTTCTCAACACTTATCATGCCCCACAACATTTGTTGTAGAGACACTGTTTTTGCACCAGATTGACTGACTCAGCATTGAGAGGGTGCCTTTTTCTGGCATATGTTTTACAGTTTTATCTAATAATTAGATTTTGTTTTTAAATCCTCTAAATCTCTCACTATTCGGGTGAATGGCTGTTGTACAGTAGAATAATTAACCAGCATAGGAGAAGCAGAAAATTGATGCCAAAAGTTTTTCTCTCTAACTTGTTGCTGAGAACCAAATTTTCACTTTACAGCCATCATTTTAGTAACGAATCGTAGGAAAATTCACCTTCTTTCAAGCTGTGTTTTTCTCAAAGCCAGCTGATGCACCCTTTTTTGATCCGTTGGCATTTAAGTAAGAGGAGTGCCCTCTAACTGCCTCATAGAGACCCATTATAATTTGATAAAGGATTTCTGGAGAACAAAGCAAAACAAACTCTTTTTATTACTCCCCTGACCACCTTATTAACACTAGCAACGTAAATAAAGCACAGACCTGTAGAGCAGCTCTTTGGGGCTCTCTGATTGGTTGTAATTTCAGAACCACTTTTAAAGCAGGTTTACTGAAACTGCGGCTATGACTCTTTGTTTGGAAATATGTTAATGCACAAAATGAATTTTCAAAGAATCACACCAAACAGGTTTAACACAGGGATTTGTTTCCCCACTTTTTCCAAATGTCCGCTCGTCCAAACTTGAAACACACGTCCTGCTCACATCAGGATTCAAATCATTACAGTTTCAGGATACAAAGACACTTCTGTCTGCCTTGTTCTCACTCACACATACTGATGAACAACAAACAGCACAAAGACTCTGACAGCCTCCTAATGGTGGACCAGTAGGATAACAACAGCTATGTCTGAGTTTCAAAATAAAAGCTGTAATATTTTAAAATAAGAGTCTCTTTTTAATTTTAAAAGATAATAACGATACTGAGAAATACATGTACCTCATATTTTCAATATAAAATTTTTTACAGGCCATTTTAAGGTGTCAACAGTAAAAACAATCCCTTTGCAATTTCTCCAGAAGTTGCAAAGTTTAGTTTAAAAATAAAAGTATTGTGAAATCAGCTTCAAGCTCTGCCAATTTTTAAGTTTTGCAAGAGAAAAAAAATAAGGCAGATGCTGTTACTTAACTGTAAGTTAATCAAAAATATTTAAAATGTGAAAACATTGTGTTTTTATCTGTCAGATTTTTAAAAAATGAAGGAATTGAGTTGCCTAAATATTTTTTATTTTGTTAACTTTTTTATAGGCGTCAGCTCAACAACAGGATAAACAAGTTTTTCTAAATCTCACTTGGACAAAAGGTTTCTGTTTTTAGCTGTTTTTAATATGATGATTCATTTTTTCTCTTTTGCAGCTGAAATGTAAATATTTATGTAGTTTATAATGCCCTACTCTAAAAACTGTTCATTGTGTCACAGTGTGTGTATTTGGTTGAAGGGGTGTGTGAGTGCAGCTGATCCTTCATTATTTCATTTTCCCGTCCATGTCACAGTGACCTCCTCCTGTTTGCATGCCTGCCTGGTGCTGATAGCTGCCTTTAAAAGATAAAAACTAACTCCAGCTTTTAATCAGTCAGAGGAAAAATGTGAGCACAGTATGATTACTGACAGCTTAATAGAAAGCAATGAGAGGTCAGGAAATCAGAATATTTGATCAGAAATTAATAAAGATTGTTTTGCAGGCTCACGTGCAGCCTTGTGCCCCTCATAGAGATATATCAAAAGGTATCTGCATAAGCATTTAAAAATGGTCTTGTATTTTAAAACAGTTTTACAAACAAGTATTTAAAGTCTTGACTTAAGAAAAAAAATCTCATTTAAGTAACAATGTGTGGTTGTGGTGAAGCGAGAGCTGACTGTGAAGGCTGATTTTCTGTTCGATCTAAATTCCTGCCGTCACCTACGGCCACAAGCTGCCGGGAGTGGCTGAAAGAACAAGGTCGTGGATACGAGTGGCCGAAATGAGCTTCCTCTGAAGGGTTTCCAGGCTCAGCTAGAGAGATGGATGAGCAGCTCAGTCATAACATCAAAAGGAGCCAATTGAGACAGTTCAGCATCTGAGTAGGATGCCTCCTGGACGCCTCCCTGGTGAGGTGTTCAGGCACGTCCAACTGGGAGGAAATCCCGGGGCAGGCCCAGACATGCTGGAGAGATTATGTCTCTTGGCAGGTTTGGGAACACCAAAAGAGCTAGAGGAGGTGGCTGGGGAGAGGGAGGTCTGGGCATCCCTGCTTAGACTGCTGCCCCCATGACCCAGAAAAGCAGCAGAAAAACTGGATGAACAGAGAACTGATGTCCTGTGTTACTCCTCTGTATTGTCAGTGTCCGGTCATTTTCTCTTCCACGTTCTACGCAGAGTGCTCTGCCTAACTGGCAGTGGCCCTTTTTACATTTAATTGGATTTACTGGTTAAAAATATCTGAACTGATTTGTTTTACAATTAAATTATATTTGAAGTATATAAAGTAAAAGTACTCATTATATTCAGAGTTTTCAACAATTCAGTTTAATTCAATTTTATTTGTATAGCGCCAAATCACAACAGTCACCTAAAGGCACTTTATATGGTAAGGTAAAGACCCTACACTGATTACAGAGAAAACCCAACAGTCAGAACGACCCCCTATGAGCAAGCACTTGGCGACAGTGGGAAGGAAAAACTCCCTTTAACAGGAAGAAACCTCCAGCAGAACCAGGCTCAGGGAGGGGCATTCATCTGCTGCGACCAGTTGGGGCTGAGGGGAAAGAGACAGGACAAAAGACATGCTGTGGAAGAGAGGCAGAGATTAATAATAACAAGTGATTAAATACAGAGTGAAGTATAAACAGAGTAAAAAGAGGTGAATGAAAAGAAACACTCAGTGCATCATGGGAACCCCCCAGCAGCCTAGACCTATAGCAGCATATCTAAGGGAGGGTTCGGGGTCACCTGATCCAGCCCTAACTATAAGCTTTATCAAAAAGGAAAGTTTTAAGCCTAATCTTGAAAATAAGAGAGGGTGTCTGTCTCCCGAATCCAAGCTGGGAGCTGGTTCCACAGAAGAGGGGCCTGAAAGCTGAAGGCTCTGCCTCCCATTCTACTCTTAAGTATCCTAGGAACCACAAGTAAGCCAGCAGTCTGAGAACGAAGTGCTCTAGTGGGGTGATACGGTACTGCAGTTTTCTACACTGGCCCTTCAGTGTGAGTCATGTTTCGGTGGGCCCTGGTACTAAGTGATGTATTGATTACATGAATTTCAGTTTTATTGTAGTTCATTTTTGGTCAGGTGTGGCTTGAAGTTTTTCTGTGTTGTAGCTCCAACTCATGACAACATCTGACTGGTTGAGTAAACCAGAGTTATTTGTTTTACTTTTTTAAAAGTGGAAATTTTTTTAGATTCATTTTTAAAAAATACTTATTACAATGTAAACACATAACTACTACAAACACACCACAACTCACAACTATGAAGACATCCCAAACACAATAATCTTAAGTGTGATTGTTGGTTGTGTTGACAAATGTAAACACATTGTTATATTGCCACATATATTTCATTGATTTTAATAAGATTTTGAAGTGAGTAGTATCCATTCAGTTTTTTCACTTTTCTTTTTTTTTTTTAAAGCCTAGTTATTGTTTCAGTGCACTTAAACTTTTTACTTGGTATTAGAAAACTGCTGAAGTGGTCTGGTTCTGCAGAGTTTGAGGAAATGCTGCCATCTTGTGGTTAAACAATATAATTGGTTCACTGTTTGGGTTTCCCTCAAAGATCAAGTCACATTTTCTCCATGTGGACGGTATTAACCCCCTGAGAACATCCATTAACACCTTCATGTCTGAATCTTCATGCTGTTTATGTGACGCACTGCCTTCCTCTGCAGGTGGAGAAGTACCTGGAGCCTTTCCAACTCTCTCTGGAGATGCTGCAGGAGGTTTCTGCTCGACTCAGGAAGGATCTGAACCGAGGTTTAGGGAAACACTCACATAACAAGGCACCCGTCAAGATGCTGCCCACCTTCGTCAGGGCCACGCCTGATGGGACGGGTAAAGAAATTTTCAAATTTTTCCTCACATTTATAGTTGTTTTCCATTAACTTTCACACATAGTCATACCACATGATGTGTGGAGCAGCTCAGTACAGTCCACATGTGGCCTAATAATTAAGCTGTGTGGCACTTACTGGTTGTTTCTCTTAAAAATGAGACTGGGTGTGCTCATTTATGAATTGTGGGGAGAATTACTTTAAATTCACTTCAGGGTGTAACTTCAGGATTTAACAGGGAGTCAATGAAGAGAAACCAATATGGGAGAAAGATGATTTTTTATAGTTGCTGTTAGTACTCCCTCTGCTGTTTCAGATCGAATGAAGGCTTTTTAAGGAACTATTAAAACTGCCTGATAAAAATGAGTTACAGTGCTCCAGCCTAGACGTAATAAATGCATGAACTATTTTTTTTTTTAGGATCACTCTGAGACGGGATGTTTCTAATTTTAGTGATACTGTGCAGATCAAAGAAAAAAAATATGCAGTCCTACATATTTGTGTTATGTGCACACTGAAGGACATATCCTGATCAAGAATGACTCAGAAATTCCTCACAGTGCTGCCGGAGACACGTATTAGGGTTGGGTTTTTATATCAATACAGAGATTAATGTTTCAAAGTCCATTTAAAAAATATCACCTTCTTGTTTATACTGTGTGTGTGGCTACAACAGAACTGGTGGTGTGGTGGATTTTAAGAGGTTAAGAGCCCAAACGGCTGTGAGAGGGAACCTGTTCATGAGTCTCAGAGTTTAACATGACTTGTAGTGAGGTCAGTCAGCTGGTGGCTGGGATGTGAACAGGCTGTGAATATTTCCAGTCTGTATCTGCACTGCAGCAATGATAAAAAAGTCCCCGAGCTGTATTCACTCATCTCTGTGCACACGGAGCAGTCACTTCATGGACTGCTGTGGCGTTCACCTCTCAGGCATTGTTGTTGGCTGTTGTCTGAAGCCTGAAAGAAGTACACACAACTCAGGGCCGTCTGGCTTTATTTATTTATTGTATTCTCCTAAATTAATGCCCAACTTAAAAGACGAGACAATAAATCACAGCTCTTTGCGGAAACTTAAATTGTCAAAGACATATGCAGGAAACTAAAAGAATTGTAGCATACGTGCATTATACACGCTGTAATAACCATTTAAATGATGACTTTCTGAAACAAAATCTTCGTTGTGTGGTCGGTTGCTCCTCCTGGCAGAGAAAGGCGACTTCTTGGCGTTGGATCTGGGAGGAACAAACTTCCGAGTGCTTCACGTCCGTGTGGAGGAACAGGCACAGAGAGTTCTAAAGATGAACAGTCAGATCTGTGCCGTCCCGCAGGAAATGATGCTGGGAACTGGAGAACAGGTGACACAAATACACTCGAAATAAAAACAAATGTAAGGTGCAAGTCCTAAAATTAACGTGTCGGTTTGTGCAGCTATTTGACCACATCGCCGCCTGTCTTGGAGAGTTCCTCGAGTCGCAAAACCTGAAGGGGCAAACTCTTCCTCTGGGCTTCACCTTCTCCTTCCCCTGTGAACAGCTAGGAATTGACAAGGTCTCTCTCGCTCTCGCTCTCTCTCTCTCTCTCTCTCACACACACACACACACACACACACACACACACACATGCATACATGCACATACACATCAAACACACTAAGTACACAACAGTCAGCTGAGTGTTTTGACTGTTTGATGGGAACATTTTAAACGTGGTTCAGGGGAGCTTTTAGAAAGAAAACAAAATGACAGACAACCACAAAGAGACAAACACTGACAGAAAATAACACTGAGAGACAAAGAGCAATCACAAAGACACAGAAAATTACTAAAAGCAACTACAGGGAGACGGAAAATGACCACAGAGCACAGAAGACATCCAAAAAGAAACAAATAGTGACTACAGAGAGACAGAAAACTATCAAAAATAACTATAAAGACACAGAAATCATTTACAGAAAGAGAAACGGTGTCAGAAAATGACCCAAAACAGCTACAAAGGCTAAACTAAAGAGACACAGAAACCAATCCCAGAGAGACAGAAAGATACCACAGAGATGTAAGAAAGAAAAACCAAAACACCCCAAAAAAAGGAAAAGAAAGAAAAATGATTATCCAAACACAATCAAAAAAGCATCAGTAAGAGAGACCTCAGACTTTTCCCCTGGGTTTCCTCGCCTCATCCTAGAAAGAACTCAGCCATTCCACACATTCCTGAAAGCAGCCCTTTCTGTGTTCAGTGTCTGAGGTGAAGTCAATATTATATCACTAAACTTGAAGACTGAAGCTGACTAAGATTAATTAGAATTCATACTGATGTCGCTGATAAAGTCTGCAAATTGTGTTTTTCTGCACAGAGCATCCTGATCCGCTGGACCAAAGGCTTCAACTGCTCTGGGGTGGAGGGGAAAGATGTGGTGAAGTTACTGAAAGAGGCCATTCACAGGAGAGGGGTCAGTCCAGAACATTCCCAGAAATCACGTTCATGCGTTTTTCCTCTGGCCTGTGGAGCTGTTTATCTATCTGCATTGTTTTGGTGTGAAATGCAAAGACATTTTTCCAGCAGCAAGCTTTCCTTCCAGATATGTGCTGTGTTATGACCTGGGTTTTTGATGCATTGTGCTTGCACCTCCATACCTGGAGGTGGTGCTGATACTCAGTAATACACTATATATACTGTGGAACAGTCTTATGCAGGTTCTCCCTGTTTTGGCTGATTTTGTTTTGGGTTGCTCAGGCAATAAATACAGCTCATATACCAGCTGTGAGTGAAGTAAAGATGGTTATCTCAGAGTTACGCAGATCTTATTTAACATCCTTTGTAGTGAATATGCAGTTGGGTTTTGGACAATAAGACATTTTTCTAATGTTTTGCCTCTGTACATATACCACAGGGTATTTTAAACCAAACAATCAAGATGTGATTGAAGTGCAGATTTCAGTTTTGAATTCGAGGGGTTTAACAAGAATTTTACATTAACTGTTTATACACAGTCCCCTATTTTTAAAGGGCAATTTTAAGTTTAAATATAAGGATTGTTTTCATTTCTAGTCAATGTCTGCCTGAAGTCTTGAAACCATGGATATCACCAAATACTGTGTTTGCTTCCTTGATATGCTCTGCTGGGCCTTTTCTGCAGCTGCCTTCCTTTCCTGCTTGTTTGTGGATCTCTCTGCATTCAGACTTGCATTTAGTACCTGAAAAGCTGCTCGACTGGGTTGAGATCAGGCGACTGAAGAATATCCCATTTCTTTGTCTCATTAGGCATGAGGCAAAACTATTCAACTGAATTCAATTCAGTTTTATTTATTTAGCACCAAATCACAACAAACAGTCGCCTCAAGGCGCAAAACTACAAAAAAAATGGGTCATTGTCTAAAAAGATATGGGCCTAATTTTATGAAAAAAATCAGTAGTATCAAGTGCTGATGTGCTGACAAAATATTTTATGTCAAATTTTTTGTAGGCCTCATATTTGAATCAGTTTAGTCCAGCTATTCTTTCCATCTCATCTCTCTGTGAATGCTGCTAAGGCACAGATTAAAAGCACTGTGGCACTTTCTTTATTTCTTTGTGTAGGCAGGTTATTTGGCATACAGATTATGAATAGGAGAGATATAAATGCACATGTCTGTCTGTCTGTCTTCTCTGCAGGACTATGATATCGGCTCAGTTGCCATGGTGAATGACACAGTGGGAACAATGATGAGCTGCGGCTACAGGGACCAGAGCTGTGAGATCGGCATGATCGTTGGTAACCATAGTTTCAATAAGTAAAGAGCTCCAGGATGTCCTCAGATAAACCTCACATCTGTCTGACTGAGCTGTGTTTCCCTGCATCCCCCAAACACATTGAAAAGATGATGAGTAGCCAGTTTATTGGGATCATAGATTTAATATTTAATGGCTACTAACGTCCACAGCAAAGACATAAAAGCAGATAGATGTAAACACAAAACAACCACAAAGAGAAGCAAAACAGCCACAGAAGAAAAAATATCCCTAAAGAGACACAGGCCAATCACAAAAAGGCAGGAACTACACGAACATGAAAATCAATCAAACCAATCTCAAAGAGACAAAACTGACCAAAATTTGTGACATTTGCTTTGACTTATTTTCTAAGTTATCCCAGACAAGCCCCCAGATGTACTTGAACAACAGAAAATGATGTCACAGTAGTGACATCCATGTTTTATACAGTTACGGGAACTGTTGTCTGGGCTAGATGCAAACCGAGTGTCACAACACACCTGACATTTGGCCCACATAAGGCAGAAATGTGGCTCAGTTGAGACAGCTACACTCACCCTGAGGCAATGCCATCAGTCAGGGCCTGATGTGGCCCACAAAAAATCTGTAGATGTGGGCCAGATTTGGGCCAAACATTCATTGCTGTCTCTATAGCAGCTATATTTTATTTTACTCTAAGGTATAAAATACAAGTGAATAGTCTACTTAAAGAATCTCAAATTTACTCCCTTTTTTTGCTCAGAGTTTGGTCTCTGCCACCACCGAAGGGATATACTGACTCTTTTAAACTGCCCAGTGTTTTACTGTTTAATCTAAGCAGTGTTGTCCCTCTGCAGGTACAGGAACCAATGCCTGCTACATGGAGGAGATGAAGTACGTGAAGCGTGTGGAAGGTGAGGACGGAAGGATGTGCATCAACACCGAGTGGGGCGGCTTTGGAGACGATGGCTCCTTGAATGACATCTTAACGGAGTTTGACGTGGAGGTGGACAAGACATCTATCAACCCCGGTGTCCACACGTATGTATTGCAGTCATTCAGAATCATAACTGGCCCCCCTGAAAATATACCCAAGATTTCATAGAACCAGCTTCAGATAAATCTTTGATGCAACTTCTATCAAAAAACATAACTCCATACTGATTAATTATTTGGCCACCAAAGAGTAGCAGAAAGTAGCTGATGAATGTTCTGGAGAGTTTCTTTCCTGATTATGGGTGTTCTCCTGAAGCTTTGAGAAGATGATCAGCGGCATGTATTTGGGAGAACTTGTTCGGCTGGTGTTAGTGAGGATGACCAAGGACCAGGTGCTGTTTAAAGGACAGATGTCAGAACTGTTGGGGACCCCAGGACAATTTGAGACAAAGTTCATCTCTGAGATTGAAGAGTGAGTCTTTTGCTTTTTCCTTGTTTCATATGGTCTTTCTTAGTCTTCATTATTTGACTACTTTCTTGTTTGCTTCTTAGGCCAGACAGCGGTTTGGAGAATGCCAAGAAGATTCTGACTGTGTTGGGTCTGGATTGGGAGCCGGTCGACGCCTGTGTGGTGCGTCTGGTCTGCGACACTATCTCCTCACGCTCTGCCCGTCTCTGTGCCGCTGCCCTGGCAACCCTTACCAAACGCATTCGTACCAACCGCAAACTGGACCATCTGAAGATCACTGTCGGGGTGGACGGGACAGTGTATAGAAAGCACCCCACGTAAGAGGCACAAAGATGTTTCCACACTTAACCAAACTTCATTTAGTTTAATGATCATATCTACTATCCAGTAAGTTTACCAGTTTCAGTAACCAGGCTTTTTTTTAATTGAAAAATAACAATATATAACATATTTAATATTTTTACAGTAACAGAACAGTACACCAGTTTACACCAGTACACCAGTGGAAGAAGTAAAATTGATTGATACCAAACACAAGATTAGAACCTATATTTGCTTAATGCTACCCTTTTGATGCTATTAGTCTCTACCCTAGACGCTAATCACTAGCACAGCAACGCTAGCCACAACCTGGTGGTTAAATGGGCACAGGAAGTGATGTGGCACAGGAAGTGATGTGGCACCATAGAGACCACAGAAAGCCAAAGACATTCAGCAGTGATGGGCAAAATAACCAGCGCTGTTCTTTTTCCACGGCAGAATGATTGTACAGCATCTGTAATGATGTTAAAAAAACAAGAACTGGGTGCACATGTTTGAATTTATTTGGGATTTTCTCTGATTCACACAGGGACAAAAATATATACATACACCCCCACTAATATTTGGTTAAATGTTCCTTAGCAAGTTGGGCCTTGAGCAGATGCTTTTGGTTGCCATCAACAAGCTTCTACCTTAATTCTGGCTCTTCATTTGACCACTCTTTTTGGCAGAATTGGTAGAGTTCATTTAAATTGGTTTTACGTGTAGTCCACAGATTTTCAATAGGGTTGAGGTCAGGGCTTTGGGAAGGCCATTCCAGAAGCTTAATGTCAGCCTGCTTCATCCATTCCAAAACCAGTCTGATGTGTGTTTGGGATCATTATCCTGTTGGAACACCCAACTGCGTCCAAGTTCCACCACAACCACTCTGTACCAGTACACCTGGGGAGCAAAACAGCCCCAGAGCATGATGATGCCACTACTAGTTGGTACAGTGTGCTTTGAAAGCCTCACCTTTACTCCTCCATACATTCGTATCATCTGATGCTGTCAGTCTGAATCTTCTTCCAGAGCTTGACAAAGTGAGGACACGTCTTAATAACTTGTATTTGAACTGATGATCTTGGTATCTGCAGTTGTTTAGAAATGAATGGTGGCCCTGGGAGGTCAAACACACCGCAACTTAAGAAAACACCAGCAAACAGAAAAACGCTGAAAAAGCACACAAAAGACAACGGAAATAGAAAGTAAACTACGATAGAAATAGAAAAAACTCAATCTCACGAAACACAAGGGAATTGTTTCTGGGGAGACAATAACGCAACGGCAGAAACCAAAACATGTGAAGGTCTGAAGTGAGACACACTTAAAAAAAGGAGAGGATTCTTCAGTGTTGTGAGGGAGAAAAAGATGAAGATAATGTGTGTTTTAATTGCAAGATTTGTATAATACTGTAGATACATGTTTGCTGCCAGCAGGTTACTGTTTACTTCCATAGCTTTTCCATCAGGTTATTGTCTCCACAAAAACATTTCTGTTGTTTTTTCATGAGTTTTTTCTTTTTCTTTAGCTTTTGCTGCATGCTTTTTTATATTTCTATTGTGTTTTATTCAACTCTCATTGTTTTTTCTATTTCCGTTGTGTTTTGTACAATTTCTGTTGTTTTGTATACTTGTGCAGAGTTTTTCTATTTGCTGGTGCTTTCTTAAGTTGCAGTGCGTTTGACCTCCCAGGGCCATAATACTGGCTCCAAGAGACCTTCCAAACTTGTGTAACGCTACAGTTCTCCTTAGATCTTCACTGAGTTCCTTGGACTTTCCCACTGTTCTGCGTATTGGTTGATCCAATGAGGGCTGTCAAACAAATCCTTTCTGGCAAAGAGAAACTACCAGTTGTAGTCAATCATGATCACTAATGAGAAATTAATAGGCTTTGGCATTGTCAAGTTAAAAGACACCATTGAACCTTCAGCACCACTTATTTAAGTCAGAGCAATACGTAACTGAACGAGTAACATGCAACATAAACACA